>MU968515.1:1088366-1294390 GCA_034641835.2 Pinus albicaulis | reverse complement strand
CATATGTTGTTGTTTCAGGTTTTCCTCAGTCTTTCAATCTCTTTATCTCTACACAAATTATAAAGTATTTCGGCCATCGTCTTCGTCTCTGACCTCACACTTTAGGGGGCATCTGTTACAGGTCAAAATACCTCCTCATCAGCTCAGAGGAGAAGACAAATATGGAAGGAATACAAAGACCTAAATTAAACCTATTTCTGCCAAGGTGATGCCTCTCTATAACAACACAAGAGCGTTATAACGTATCTGATCAGTGAATAGGCCGCGTTAGTGGCTAAGGAAATGATTTGTTTACACTAGAGGGCAGCGTTACCCATTTTTTAAGTTTGAAATGGGAAAAACCCGTGGAGAATGATTTGAATCTCTAGATTTTTCTCACAAGAGAGTCAATACAAAAAGGAAACTGTAAAGCACTAATCTCTTATTGAGCCTTGCCATAAACAACTGAACTCTCAAAGAAGGCAAAAGCATAGAGATTGGAGAAACATATTGATTTTTTCTATTCAGAACTGGTGGAAAGAGAAGGGCAATGATTGCTCTCTCCATCTCCTATAAAATGGAGTTGAAGGCTCTTGGTTCAAGGTTGAAGGATTGCTAAATTTTTTGCATACTTGTGAAGTAGAGATCATTGTTGTAGTTTGAAGGTCAAAGGTCAAAGAGGTTCATTGAGAACTTGTTGATCAAGACATCACCACTTTGAGAGATAGAGAGATTGGAAGGCTGAGGAGGGCTTGGTACAACCAACGGTTGTAATCCTCCTTTTTATAAATCAATAGAACTGTATCTGTTTTGTCCATTATATGCGTTGATATTGTCATTGTTATTTAATCACTTATATAGCATGAGATGAATGGCTTATATGTGCATAGTTTAAATTTTTATTATATATTGACTTAATTGATAGGAAATGTATGTTATGGTAGAGATTACACGGGTGCTTTGACTGATTCACTACAAGAAAAAGGACATTGGTGAGGGTCATGCTTGTGACAGAACTTTAAGGTCCGTTACCAATGTCACATACGGTGACGGTCCTTAAAAAAGTGTCCCTATAAGTGTATATAGTGATGGTCCTTTAAGGTTCGTCACCACATCCATTTTCAATGACACTTTTGGTGAGGGCCGTTAAAGGCCCATCACTAATTCTCTCTTTGGTGACACTTCTAGTGACAAACTTTTAATGACCCTCACCGATGCTCCTTTTGTTACTTTTGGTGGCGATCAAAAAATTTCCGTCACCATTGATCATTTCAATGAGTTTTTGATGACGTTATGTGCTTTTTAATATATTTTTTGTCAGAAGATAATGATTTAATACCATTATTGTGGAGTATTTTTTATAATATTTCCAAGGCCATAATGGTTAGAGTCAGACAATTTTTTAAGAAATAATTAGTGTGTATCATTTCCCTCAAGTAATGACTAGTCGAAAAGAGTTTTCTTATGAGTCAACACATGAATCATATCTATTCATTTTATTATCTAGAAAATCCCCTTTTGATAAAGTCCCACTAGTGTGTGTAGGAAATATATTATTTAATATATAATCAAGATCTGTCAATTCTACTAATGAGAAATACCTAACACTCCTCAACAATCCGGGCACTCCTTAAATTAATGCTTTGGCACACACTAACATTTCTTAGCACCTCGCATGTCTTAGAACATATTTGTACCTAGAACATCTTGTCATGACACTGACGCCAAAACACATGGTGGCATGTGCTAGCACAACATAGAACTCCCCTAGCATGTGTTGGCATGCATGTAGTCCTTAACATGCCCTTGAACACCTTGGTTGAATGCATTGACATACATTAGCACTTGGCACACGTCAATGCCACTTGGAATGTATTGGGACCTATTATTAGTGTGGCTAGCATCCCCTTTTGAAAAATATAAAATATCGACTTATTAACCCTCTTATTGGTTCTTCCTTTTGTTTCCTTGAAACTTCTTGACACATATTGACATACCTTGGCACCCTGCACGTCCTTAGCACCTGCCATGTATTGGAATATCTTGGCACTATTTGGCACATATAATTAGCACACTGTGGAACTCCCAACACACTTTGAGACTTCTTGACATGCCTTGATATTCCCTAGCATGCCTTACCAATCCTTAGCATACCTTGTCACTCCCTCCTTGGCATGACAACTAGCACTCATTAACACTAGTCCTTGGCACACGTTCCTCATATTCATTAAATTCCATGAATTTTGACCTAGTGCTCCTTTAATGTTTTGTCATAGTATTCCTTAACACTCCTCAACATGCATTAGCACTCTCTAGCACACCTTAGCACTCTTCAACATGCCCTTCCACTTCATAGCATGCATAACACTCCGTGACACATATTGGTGCTTGGAAAGTCTTATCATGTATGGAATATGTTGAAATGCCTTGGTATGATTTGGCATGGTTTAATATTAAATTTATTTGAAATCAACAATTGGAAATTTGATGAGAAGCAACAAAGGAAGACTTGGCACTTAGAATGCACTAATACTTTTCACTTGGCACCTATTGGCGCCTAGTGTTGGTGTGCCTAGCATGCCCCTCCTAGAAAAGGTAAATTGATGACTTATTAACCCTTTTATGTGTTCATTTCCTTGTATTTTAACTTGCTTCTCCCTTTTTTTTCCTTAATAGTCCCTGGCACGCATTGACACACCCTTTCACATCTTGGCATGCCTTATCAGTTGGCACATCTTAGAATTTTTGACATGCCTTCACATTATCTGACACATCTTAGCATTCCCTAGCACGCCTTGGCACTCATGTCCTCACATATAGCCTTTACATTTTTTTACGAATTGGGAACCCAATCAATTCCTTGGCTACTCCAGTTCATCTGACAATATTGGCTTGCTTCAACTGCAACAACTTGACCAATTACACCTACTACAAGTAGATTGTGCTTTGTTCACCTAAGAACTACATATAACGCATCTTATGCCACTCATGTCCAAGATCAACTTGTCCCACTTAACTATTTACCAAGACAATGATCACATGATCTAGTCATGGCCATAAAACAACTAAGCAACATAGCTTACATAGGAAATATTTCACATGTATGTTTAGTTCATATAAACGATAGAACATTAACTGAGAGTTTTCAAGAACCACAGGATGCACAAGGCACACAAGATATAAGCCGACACAATTCGAGTGTCCCAAAACTTATACAAAACAAGGTACAATATTAAATTATCTAGAATAGTTTAAAACATGAACATGTAGCCAAAGTGTGCCACATCTCATATACAAAATAGCTAAAGGCAAAAAAATTTGTGCCTAGCACAAAGTGATCTCCATTTTTCTAAAACTGATATGTCGAGCCTCATATAACAACCATAGGCTTGCCTCCTGTAAATCCTATTATGAAATTCTCCTAGCACACTTGAATTCGCTGACACTCCCTGGCACACACTCTTATTCTTTCCTTTACATGCATTTTGACCTAGTTATCCCTTAATATGCCCCGACACTCACTAACAATCTTGAGCATGCATTGACATTGTCCGACATGTGTTAGCATTCCTTTTCATTCCTAATGTGCATGCGTTGACCGTCCCTAGCTATCATGCCCTCACAACTACCCTCACTTAATTTGCAACTTGGGAACCCAACCAAGCCCTCGCCTAACTACAAGAGCTCGACGAAGTTACGGTTACTACAAATAGACTATGTTGTTGAATTGTGTAGCTTGGGAGGTACTTAACAAGCCTAGTGAGATGGGTTTGTGTGAGTTTGGTCACAAAAGGCTTTGTGGGCAAAGAAGCCAAGCAAAGGGATTTTGGACCCAAGATGGGGTTTAAAATCTAAAAGAAAAATAAAAAGGAAAACTAATATTTCCTAAGGTCTAAGTGGATAAAACCCGTAAGTTCTAGAGGGTTCCTAAGAGGTCTAGGAAAAACTATTTAAGGAGGCCTTAGGATGAAGGAAAGAACATCAAGTGAGAAGGATCTCATTTGATCAAGGGGGCGAAGAGAGAGGTAGTCTTAAAGTAGGTCGAGTAAGAGGGCCGAGTAACTAGGGTTGCTAAAGGGAGGCCATGATCATCCTCCAAGAGCAAGATCATCATGTGAGGGTTCACAAGAATTTTGCATACCTTAATGGTCGGTTCAAGCTAGGAAGTAGGATGGCATATTGTTGGTTCTCTTATGGCAGATCGAGTTTAAGAGAGGTTTCTCATGAGAATCTGGGCATGTGATTTCAATGGTGTCTTTCTGTGAAGGCTGCATTAAATTATGAAATGTTGAAATTTGCAACAAGAAACATTCAAATTGGAAACCAGAAAGGACAAAAAAAAATGCACCCACACTGGTGAGGAATTTTAATGCACCGGGAGTTGAGGAATGTAGGGCATATTTAATTCATTTTTTACCCTTAAATAAATTGGGCAATAAATTGTAATTTCATCTCATGACAACTTGTGTTAGTTAACTAAGTCATGATGAGTAGGTTAGCTCGAAATTGAGTTGGTCTAAGATGAGGCATGTAAAGGGATTAATATAATATTTTTGGGGTCCGGTTTCAATTGATGCATTAGTGGGGTGTAGGTGTGAATTAGTTAACTCAATTAAATTGATTAAAATTAATTTAAATAGTTCTAACTAAGTGATGAGCTAGTGAAAATTAAAGCTTATAAGCGAGTGTAATATTCAAAGTTTTCAAAACTAGCATGTAGCTAATTGGAATATTGATTTTTGCTGATTTCACTTAGGAGATGAATAAATGGGTAAGAAGGCCCATAAATTTCAGAAATAGGAATAAAAATCCCTTAGGATGTGAAAGGTATCATTATCATGGATGGATTTCACACCCTCATGTGTGAAAAGGGACATTTGCTTGTGGAAAAATTCAAGCTTGACTAAGTCAACAACATAAATGTAGGAGGAGTGGATCATAAATAAAAATAGCTCAATATGAATGAGGATCAGTCTAGACAACTATATGTGAGCTGGATTGAAGAACCTTAGGTGTGAAAAGGGCTGAAGCAGGTTGAAGAGGTCAACCTTGACCAAATCAAACAGCGTTGTCGTGGAGGAGTGGCCTTGATGAAGGTACAACGCAGTTTTGGAGGGAGATTGATTGTGTGATGGTGGAAACCCTAATGAATGGGACCCAAGGTGAGAAGGCTCACTTAGTTTATAAGGAAGAGGATGGAAGCCATTTGAGGTTATCTTATGAATTATATTTGGATGTGTCTGCTTAGACTTTGCTCTCTTCAGTTGTTTAGCTAAGATTGCTAGTGTTGTTTAGCACTAAGGTTTTACTGTTCATGAATTCCATATCTTCACTTTGAGTATCTCTTGGGAGAGATCTGAACTTTCATTTCACACATTCAACATTGGGGCCAAGCTTTAGTCTTCATTTTTAGTGCATTTTCTATAGGAGTTTGTGTTGAGTTGCAGGGTCTTGCAGTGGAGGGTTGAGAAACCCACTTTCTGAGTTGGTTCTGCATAGGAGGAAGGATTACTTCTATTGGGAGATCATTTTGGAGGGTTCTTAGGTTGATTTCATATCTTTATCAGCAAGCCAATATATTTCCATCACCTACAACGTTATTCCAGTCAGGAATTTCGTTATTTCTGGAGGGCAGTTTCTGCAGTGGATCTTGTGGCTCTTTTTGGGAGTTTTCCTGTGATTGGATGGTTGGCCCTTCCATGGGGGAAGACCTTTGATCAGATCTGAATTATATATATATTATTTCAGCCTTCTTTACTTGTGTGCTTCAGTTTTCAGTGATTCTTCAGTCCCATTGCTGAAGATCGCCATTTATATTTGAGTGTATTCCTAGAAACCCTTCCCGGGTTCTCTAGATTTTGTATAAAGGAGACTAGATCTCAGTTCTTGAGCCATATTATTTAATATAATATCCAATATATTTGTATTAGATATTTATGTGCATAAAACCTCAATAGATTTTGCTGACTCTTTATGCAATAATTTCATGTTGCAGTAGTTTTGGGGTTTTAGCAATTTTGAGCCATACTAGGTGTGGGAGGTCTGTTTACCTCACCTAGTTTGATTTTTTTCTGATAAATTATTGGATTTAGATGGTATGTTGTCAAATGTAAGGGATCCAAGTGTTTATTTCATTTTCTATAGAATATATTTCTGAAAATGTGTTTTTTATGCATGCATTGTTGAGCAATCTCATTTTGGGATATTACAAGCGAGAGATATATAGAATGCGAGTTGAAGCTACATCACCAACATCCCCTTGGTCATGGAGGATTCCCGAGGCATAGGAAGAAGCCTAAGAGGTGGATTAGTTGGCCAAGGAAGAGGACAAGTTATTTTCTATAACTATGGAGATGTTGGCCATTATGCCGCGGCTGTCCAAATCTGATCCTGTGGTGTGTAGGCATACTGTAGAAAATTTGATCATGTCATAGAAGACTGTCCTATCTTGAGTGATAAAATGTAGGAAAATAATATGCAAACCCTGACACAAAATATTCATATGGTTCATGCAAAAACTCGTGAATAAGACCCCTATGTGAATACAATTACCAAGATTGGTGTAGCCACCAATGAAGATAAAGGAATCAACTAGCCACTGATGTATGGATCCGTAAAGCACTTGAAAAAAATAAGAATGATTTAATCTTCAACGCGTAAAAGAGACCTTTATTGAAGCATGGAAATAATTTGTAGAAGGAAGTACATCAACATCTAGTAGAACACTGAGGGAAGTAGGAGGAGATGAGGAGATTAAACCATTTATACAAGAATGTATAAAAAAAATTTTGCAACAAGAAGGCCATCAAAAATATGCAGGCATTAATAGATAATTGCGCAGAGAAAGAACAATGAGCAGTCAATAAAATATACAAGAACAAGAAGATAATGGGTAGGGATATGCGTATGACTTCACAGATTGGTGGTTATGAAATGAACCAAGTTATTCTAGATCTGGGATCATATGCTAATGTTATACCTAAGAAAACATGGTAGCTCATCGGAGAGCCAAAGCTAGAATGGTATACCATTCAACTGCACATGGCCAATCAATAGAAGATCATTCCTTTAGGGAGGTTGTCACAAGTAGTGGTCAATATAGAGGGTGTTAAGGTGATGGTAGACTTTGAAGTCATACAAATTGTAGATTATACTAATCCATATCCTGTGCTGCTAGGATTGGATTGGGCCATTGACATGGATGGTGTTATCAATTTAAAGAGAAGGAGAATGGAATTTGAAAGCAAAGGAGTCGGGGTCATCATTCCTATAGATCCTGCAAAAGGCCAAAGATATACTAAATTGATGCGTGATGCAGACGAGATTGATCAAATATATAAGCTAACTTTGCATGAGGAATACTGGATTAATCCAAAAATAGATGGGAATCGTAAGTGGGAGAAGGATAGCTATTATTTTTCAGACTTTGATGAAGAACTAGAAAATTGGCAGAACTGCCTGCATGAGGTGTCTGCGCTACGTTGTAATCATGTGACCCAATCTCTGCGTTCTATTACATCTAATATACATGATTTACAGTGCTATGATGGCTCCACTGATGTCAACATGTTTATCGGAGACATAGAAAGGACTATGTCGAAAGGACAGAGATTCGATGCCCTGGACCTTGGCTTGAACGCTACTCCAACAAGATCATGGGAAACTCATTAGTAGAATATGGGTAACTGGGAGGAATGTGCGCACATGATGAGGTTGCGGTTTGAATGTCTTGTTATTAAAATTGAAGATGTATACTCTGGCAAAGAGGATCCGCACAGACATTTGGCCAGATGGAATCAGGTATGGGGTGTAGACCCAAGACTTAAATGGGTCCATATGTTTATTCACACATTGGGAAAGGTGCCTATTGAATGGTACTTTGAACAGAGATGTGCAAAGGCACTAGTGAATGGTCCACGATGACATAGAGTTTTATTCTTACATTTAGCTCGGAACGTGATGACCAATATTTGATCCCATAAATTATTAACGCAGACTATGAATTATAGAAAATTGACACTTTTTGAGTCTAGGGAGCCACGCGTGGTCAAAGGAACCTCAATCGCCTCACCTACGAATTTCAAACAAGTACGCTACATGATGGGCATTGTTGGGTATTACAAAAAGTGCATTCCAAAGTATTAGTTGATCGTTGCACCCATGACCAGATTACTCAGAAAAGGTGCGACATTCCATTGGGATGCCAAATGTTAGATAAGTTTGCAGTTGTTAAGGGATGTCACAGACACTACCCAATATGCTTTGAATTACCTGGTCAACAAGCCTATGTTGGGGGGGGGGGGGGGGGGTGGCAGTTTGTCAGTGGTTATCCTTAGCTCTGGATTATATGTGTAGTAAGGTGCAACATGCACACAATATCTACACCAGGATGTTGAATCGGTCGCAGAGGTGTCAAAAATTAGCCATTGGAACAATAAAACTATATAAGACATATATATTACCATTTTTGGGAGCATCTAAGATGCATTTAATGAAGGGATTTTCCCAGATTTAGGACCGTTTTGTCAGTAATGGAGCCTCAATCATGCACAAGGAGTCGTTGAAGATGTGCCACAAGTATAAATATGACCTATGGGGTCGCAATAGTTCCCTTTGTGTTCTAAGTGATTTTTTTGCTTTGAGCTCTTTGATTGCCATTGCATTTGCTGCATATATGTCTGGTTTGGATCCAGGGTTTGAGGACACATTGCATCGAGCAAGGCTAGGGTACGCAATTACTTAAAATATGACAGCCACGAGACTCGGTGATGACCCTGCTGTGCTTGAAGTACCTATTGTGGAAACAACTGTGCCATCTAAGACTAAGAAGGGGTAGTCCTCTAGAACATGCAGATCTCCCCGAGAGGAGACCCCAATACTCTGCCCTTCAGCGGGAGAGAAGATGAAAAGACCCATGGAAGAAGTCCCAAAAACCATTGAGGAAGGAGACGAGGAAGTAGTTGAAATAGCCCCATTCTTGCGGCTACCAAGCTATATTGTGTCACACAAGCCATCTGTAAAGGAACCTAAGGACTTGGACAAGGTGCACGCGAGTATCCAAGTACCCCTGATCCCTGAGAATGCCCCAATGGAAGGGTACATGCTCGCAAAGATTCTGCATCTCCGCTTTGATGATTGGGACATCGCTGATGTCGAGAAGTTCCTAGAGCTCGCGCCAGAGCTATATTTGGATCAGGTCACCTATGAAGGAGGAGTTGTATGCCTCAAGCCATATTTCTCTATCATACCTTAGCATTTCCTATCATACCATGTCACTCCCTCATTAGAACACCTGACATGACCTTCATTTTCCCACGGTGGGTGACAATCATGGATGATATTGGAGTTTCAATGGTATGTGGTGGGTGAGGGAAATGGAGGTATATTCCCTCTACCACTTGATGCATGCATTCAAAAAATTGCTATGCATACAAGGAATATCTCCTTGGAGTTATGGTAGTAGCTCTATGGTTTGATATGGTGTCTCGCTCATCTAGGAGTCATTATCTCACAACTAAGGTGCTTGTTTGGATTGGTTTCATGACAAAGACAGTGGCTCCAACACAAGGACATATAACTTCTATAGAAACTCGGGAAAAAATACCCCTATTTTTTGGTTGATTGAGGTCATTTTCATATTTGTTGGTTGATTATCCAAGACACACAGATTTTTTGTTATCTAGAATTTCATGATGTTCCTTTCTAGTTTATTTTTTTGTACGACACACATGGAAATAGTAATCAAAGTTATGACGACCTTCAGTAGGATCATCTTTAGAGTGAACTAACTACACATTTTATCCTATACTAGCTATGGTGTCCTTATCCACTTCCTCCCTCCATAAATAAGATGGTATGCTTTTAGTTTGTGCGCCCAAGGCTAACATTTATCACATTACTACATATAATTTACAAATTTGTGTTATTTTTTTGGCATGGCATTTTATTAGATTTTGCCAATTTTTTTTGTATATTCAATATTCTTTCTTGTATCTATGGAGTTGTGGTTTAGTGATTGAGATAAAGGTCATGAAGTTATGGTTTGATAGTTAAAATAGAGCATAACCATATTAGTCAATTGGGTCTAGTCTACGTGTATTCCTTCTCACCTAGGATAATTTCTCACAAGTGACATGTTGAGCCCTTAATAAGTATATTGTTGTATTAGACTTGAGCCCCAAAGAATCCATTTTATCCCAGGTACCATATTTAGAATGAGGGGATTTTCCTCATGGCTAGATCAATATCTCAATCAAGTTAAATTTGGAGGCATAATTCCTACTCCCACATTTGGTGCTTCTATGAATCACAATTAAGAAAGGAGTTTAAAGACGTTTCAAATTGATTTCTAGGGGGGAGGGTTGGTTACCTATACTGTGCTTCTGAAACTTGATTCCTTCCAAGACTATGGGGCGAAAAATTCCTCTATGTGAACTTGTTCTTTCGATGGCTAGTAATGGAAATACTTCAAGGGTGGCCTATTGGTTATCTACGAACATGGCCTTGAATTGGATTGCAATATTATAATAGTAAAACCAAACACCAATTCTTCCTATGGAATGAAAAACTACCTGATCTATATCATAAACCTTTTCCTTCAATGCAAACATAAATCAAATGAACCAAATTCAGTTCAGGCATGGATTAAGCCAGGCCCTTATATGCATTTGAAGTAAGCTCAAATATGTAGCTCAGGTCGGATCCATACACTGTAATGCAATGTTGTTCACATATATATGTCAAATTATCCAAATTTAGGTGCCCCAATGACTAGGGTATTTGTCCCATATACCACTTTTAAACCTACAACAAAGGTGTCTTGAGTTACCTCAGTTCACATTTTGCTTCCATGCATCACTTACATTAAAAGATGTCGGAGGAGACACTCAAACCTAATGCTGCCAACAATTATGTGCCATACTTTGTTGTTGCCAATAATTTTGTGCCATACTCTATTTTCTTGTCTTTCCTTCTTCACTTTTTCCCTGAATTCTTCTAATTGTCCCTTAAAATACCAATGCAATTGTTCCAGAAAGTGTCAATGAAGAGGGGTGTGGAGAACTACAGAAACCATTCACTGAACCTTCCAAATATCTCCTAAATGCTGAATTCTACATCCATACTTGGCCATTTACTGACATTAGTTCTTTTGGCCACATGTATAGAGACATGGAAATCTCTCCGAGTTCATGAACACATGTCCCTATTTGACTTTGTGGGATCAAATTTTTTTTTTCCATAGGTAAAAATATGGCACAAGCCAACCATTCACTTTTTCTTGTTCAACATAACAGAAAAGTGTGATTGGGTGACCCTTGCTGAAGGTGGTTGAGCTGCTGGTTGCTGAGGACGATTGCTGGTATTCATTGGTCGTAAAGGTGTAGATCTATGAGGATCCGAATTGGTTATATTACAAACCATATCCACAGTTTGAGTACCTATCGTGCCCAAAGTTGGAATCATGTCCCTGGATTCATTTTTATGCAATATGCATTCCTTATACAGGTGACCTACCTTATGACGACCTCTGCAACTAAAAGGAACTCCCTCATAATCGAGGATCTGTAGCTTGGTGTGTCCCTGGTATTGAAGATTCAGGCTTTCAACAAGCCCATCCTTGGTATCTTGATGAATGAGTATACGAGCAATAACCATATTCGTTGACTCCGTATAGGATATTTCATGATCAAGATATATGCCCAAGTCATCACCAATGGTGCAGAATACATCCTTGGACCAGAAATGAAGTGGCAATCTCAAAATTCTTACCCAGATAGGATCGACGCCCAAATTTTCTTTGTCAGTGTCAAAAAGAGGCACCCATCGCTTTAAGAGAGCAGGGGCCATTTTGATATGCCAAAACTTGTACATTACCCAGGTAGCTTGGTCCATATGCAAGAATATTAGGGAAAACAAACCACGAGTCATTGTGAGGACCGAGGGAAGTTGCTCATGGGTGTTACCCCAAATCTCCATAACCCAATGTCGAAGCCTTGTCGATGAGTAGTTTTGACCCCTAACTCAGCCCACCAAGACCGAGTTTGCAGTGTTTGCAACCTGAACAATAGAATTTCCTTCACAAAATACCAGAAGTCGACCTCGCTCCCTGACCTTTGTGCACTTAGAAATTTTCCCTAGTTTCTTGAGTATATCATTCGTTGATTTCACTACCTCAGAGTGTTGGGCATCTTCCGAATCCAAAACCCTAGTCTCTTCTTGGGAGAGGGAGATGTGTGGGATGCCTTCGAAACAACTTGAATATATCTCAGGTTGAGGGTTTTTTTGTTCCCAATCTGGTGGGCTCGAAACCCCTATGTTCCTGGTCGCTAAGGGATTAGATTCACGGGCACCTCTTGTTGATCTAATGTCCTCTTCAAAGAATAATGCCTTTACACCCGAACCTGATACCAAATGTTGTTCCAACGCCCATGTTTGTATTTCAGATGGGGACGGGATGGATAATGTGGGGTGCGATGAGTATTCAGGCAGGAAGTGGTCGTTGAAAGAGGTCTAATCAAACGAAGATGGAGCTAACCCAAGCTCGGTAAAATTAACCTCCCCTTCTTCCATAGCGATAGGTTATGTGCCTACCTGGATCTTCGATGGAGTGATGGCATATGGAGAAAGCAAAAAAGCAGGGTTAAATTCGATGTGATGATTGTCGGTACCAGAATAACAGACTCCGTTGTTGTGGGCATAATATGCTGCAGATAGCCGATTCCAATATTTATTGTCATTTGAATAATGCCTGCCAACACATGAACTCTATTATCCAAAGCCTAATCTATAGGAAATTCGCTCGTAGCTGCAACAAGTCATAGCCATTTTCTCGACAAACTCCCTATTTGCATTGTTATCTTTAATGTGGGTGCTTATCTTTTATTCACATTAAGGTTATTGTTTAATTGTTAGATAAGTAGATATTCCCAACTATAACATGGAATTAAATACATCAAGTAATTCATAAAATTAGTTCTTGAAGGAAAAAAATGAGATGCCCAATGACAAGATAATACTCAATTTGACATCCTAAACGATTAGCAGGATTTAAAATGCTTAGTGGTAAAGAAGATTCCAAAAGGTGGATTTATGCACCTAACAACTATAGAAAATACCCAAAAATATAACACCCAATTTTTTTTAAAAATATTTATTCTTAGAGAAAATAATTATGAAAACAAATTATTAGAATTTAAAATTTTTAAATTCCCCCCAAAATTTCAAAGTCGGCTTAGGTTAATGGCGCCAATGAGTCGTGACCCTTCACCCATGGCATCAACTATAAATAGGTCACCCAGTTGATCTATGGACATTTCTCTTAAATTTTCGATCTTCACTCTAATGCTTAGTTTTTGGCGCATGTCAACTCTCTCTTTGCTACAACTTTCTACATTACTCTCGCTCTCAGCTCATCTTACACTTTGGATACAAGCTATATGACTTTTTCTCTTTATCTCGCTTAAATAATTGTGGATCTCCATTAAGATTCCGCACATATGAAATCCGCAGCTTTCTTGGCATCTTTGACTGAATATTGTTTTATCTGTATCTCAACGTTTGGATTTGGATATGTTCTGACTATATATGGCATCACACAATTTCACTTGATGAGATCTCATTGCATTGAGTATGATTTTTTCATTCGACCCACAGGTAAGCGAAATCTACTCCAACCGTGATAGTAATGTTGTAATTTTAAAAATATAGTTCTAATGAAAAAAAAAAAAATTCTGAATTTGTCTTTTTAAGATAACATTGACATAGAATCCAGGGTGTGTGTTTCCTCAGTGTGAGTAATCACTAATGAAATTATGAATCCTCTGTATTACAATTAAAAATACTGAACATATGCGAGTCTCAAATGGCATAGTTTCATCAGATGGGGCCATGCCGGTTCTCGGATATATTTTCGTTAAATGTCGTGCCTAGCGATCGCGAAAGCAAGCAAAGCATATTCACTGCATAGAGAAACAACGCACAAGACATATTCTTGGCCTCTCTGGGTTTAGTAGGAATCAACATCGGAACATCATTGGCATATTCTAGATAACATAAGAGCCATGGTTTGCACAGTACAAGTTCCGAACCCAAGCACAAACGCTAACCCTAAGGCTCGGTGTGTGACGAGGTCGCAGCGTCTCCTCGAGGAATTTGATCCAAGCTTGAGATACAAGCCCTTAGGCCGGACCGGATGAAAATTTTGGTGTTAGATGATTTGGATATTATCAATGTTAATATTGCACCACTGCTCGTACTCTCGAATAAATAGGCTTTATAAAATATCGATTTTATATCCATTGTGATGGGGATTTATTTTGCTTAATGATATTCTTTGTGAATCGAGCACCAAAGGTGAGTTTTATGAAGCCAATAGGAAGTGTGAGTGTGTCTAAGCATAAGTTTTTTTGGATGTCCCATGCCATGCGGTGTACAGATAATAAGGATCGAGCACATAAATGCCCTTTCAAGGGATGTGGAGTATTTAGCTTCTAGGGATGCCACAATAATGGGAAGTCGCAATGGGCATGCTCCCATATTTATAGTGATGCCAAATGTTATTAGCACATTGAACAATTCAAATATTCAGGAAATCGAAGAATCGACACATCCTTCGCATAACCTAATATACTATTCGACGTATACTAAGTGATTCTTCCAATCCGCTACGCTGCACTCGCCATGGCCTTTCATTTCTATTTCCTCATAATCATAATCGAAACCTAAATCATGGCCTTTCATTGGTATTGTTTTGGGCTTCTATAGACTTGTTCCTTGCTTTAACTGCTGCATGGTGAATTCTCTGTTGAGATTTTTCTTTGCACAACTTAGATTGAACCACCCAATTTTTATCATCATAATTTATCAATTATGTGAAGATTCAAAATCTTTAAGACGTCAAACTCTTGATCTAAAATACCAACATGATTGAAACCTCTTCAATCAGTAATCAAAACATTGACCACTAGTAATCACATCAACAACTTACATATTCCTTTATTGAAAAAATAAATTCAAAAACGTAAATATACCTACCACCGAGAAAATCCCAAATAATACTTGCAGGTTCATCATATTTACATTCTAGATTCAACTTGGAAATCAAGAACTAGAGTTTGAAGTTGCGATTCAACTACCACCTTCAACCTCTCCTGGTATGCGGTGCACTATACTCTATTCAAAAATCCTGAACGCAATCTTATTGGCAATTATTCGACTCATTTAATCTACTCTAGAACCTTCAATATGATTTCTCTGTCCTCGACGCGGTAAAATGAATGCTTATTTTCAATGCATCCATGCCATGCATACCTCTGCTCTGGCATTCGTTATATTTGTACAGACTATGTAAAATTTCTAGGGGAAATACCAAATTTAATAATTTTGGAAGACATAATGGTATAGACCATCCATTGTAACATTTTAGTCTTAGATTTAGCACATTTTTTTTGTCTCCAACATTGGTTCCAGGTTTAGGTGTCACTCGTTTTTTTGTTGTTGTGGGCATTGTAACACTACCATTACATACGAATTATATTAACACTGCCACAAGATAGCGAAGATAATATTATTTTTGGAGTAAACATTAGATACACTCAATGGTACACATCTGGCACAGGAAGGTTGCAAAACATTCCATTATGAATTGTAACACATAAATATATTGTTTTGTCGAGCATAACATATCCATAGAATGTTCAAATTCTATGTTTGTTTCATCTTTGTTTTACTACAATTGAAATTTTTTGAGTAGGTATACATGTAACGCATCACCATTGTCTACATTGTTGGAAATATCAATTAAGAAATGAGGTTGGTAAATCAATGTGCTCTTTAACTTCTCCAATATTGCAGCATCAGCATTATAATGTAACCACTGTTGCACCATCACTTCTTTGTTGAGTGCACCAGGGCCTAAAAAATGTTGCAAAAACTACTCATCATGTTGTGCCACAACATTTAAATAAATTTTTCATTTGCTGCATTGTTATTGGGATTTCATGGATTTATTGAAGTTTAATGAGCTACGAGATCAATTTTTCTTGGTCTTTTGAATGTATCTAACATGGCCAACACAAGTGCTATAATTTTGGGTTTTCTAGATTTCTCTCACTAGTGCAGCTTAGAGAACCCTAGAGTGTTTTCTTAGAAATAGTAGCTCTCTTACATGATATTGTTGAATGATTGGTATTGTTGCTATTTCTCTCAGAACACCGCCATCTTGAGCTTGAGCTTTGTAGTGAAACTTGTTTCTAGCTTTAAGCATTGTTACATATTATCGTAATTTTTGTATTAATGCACCCACTCGAATCAATTGAAACTAATATGACTTCTATGAGCCTCTGTGAAGGTGATAGTTAATTTAAAAGTAATGATTGTTGGCATTCAATTCCTTCTCACATTATTTTTCTCAAATTTAATAAGCTTTGACATGTCGACAGATTATGCCAACATATATATAGGGATTGCAAGGATATATGGCACTTTTGTCCCTATTGTTCTAGGGTAAGGTGCTCTTTTAATTGATATATGTAACATGTTGGGTGTTTGAATTTTTTTTTGCAGCTTGAGAAGAACATTCGGCTCATTGCACTAGCAACAAGTTGGGCTAAACATGTAGATGATTGGTTCCCTCAAGTTTGTTGTGCTTACACTTCAGGTTTGTTGGTATTTATTTTATATTTAGTTGCTTTAAATAATTTGACATATACATGCAAACACTTAAGGAATTTAAGATATGAAATTATTTCATTTATAACCCGTTGAACATATTTATAGGTTAGGAAATCTTCCTTTTGCGGGAAAATATATGTAGGTGGTGAGGCTAAGAATTTATTGGATATTGGAAACCTGTGAGACATTCTAACATTTGTTATCATTCCCATCATAGAATCCATGAGTATCTCCAAGTATGACAGTTATGCTCCTCATGGTTACTCGCCTTTTTATTTTAATCATTCATCTTTTGTATCTTGTTCTTTGGGATTCTTCATTGGTTATCACATGGACACATTGTATGAACCCATCACAACTACACTAATTATAAATGATAATAGAAGCAGAGTATGGAGTCTGACTCACTACTATTGCGCACCATAATCCCATGACTATTATTACCATAAATACCAATTCTAACTACTAACAAAGATAGGGGATTTTAGGACAACTTTGATTGAGAGTATCTATTCAGCAAAAAAATTCCAACTATGGAAGCTCCTCAAGTGAGACAACCCACAACCCCCTAGGGGCTTATTAAGAGTATCTATTCAACCAAATTTACCCTAGACTCTCACTTACACCAGAGACAATTAAGAGTATCTATTGAGCTATATTTACCTTAAGACTTGGACCTACCTAGGTGAGAAAGCCCACTAAGGATCGATTAAGTAAGGGTGTCTATTCAACAAAATTTTCCCAGGGAATTTCACCTTACAAGGTGAGATATTACAGTAGGAGCAATTAATAATATGTACTCGGATAAATTTTCCAACTACTTGCATCTACCCAGGTGAGCTAGCCCACTAGGGGTAATCAAGAACATCTACTCAGCTAAAATTTACAAAGACTTGCATGTACCCATGGGACTCTAGCTGAGGAACAAAGAAACCCTTCTTTCACCACCCATCCAAGCCCAGGTTGATAAGTCGGAGGATAATATGATAAAGTAACTAGAACCTACCCATGGGACATCCTATTAGGGTGATTAAGACTATCTATTCAAAGAAATTTTCCCAAGACTTGCAGCGACCCAATTGAAATAGCTCATTGGAGAGAAACATGTTTAGGGGAATTTTAACCTTGTTTGGGGACTATCAACACCCCTGTTTTTACCAACCAAACAAACCCCATTGAACTTGTCTTTGGTTATGTGTGTGTATGTGTTTTTATTTTCAACCCTTTTCTCTCTTTCTACTTCTTGTGTGTGCTCTTGGCAAGGTTGACACAAGCTCAAACCCAGTGGAACCATCCATGCAGATGTTGTTCAATCCCCATAACCAATAAAAATTGTACTAGATACATAGAACTAGGAGATATATCTTCTACATGTCTATATTTTACGTGCACATATGGTCATTGATTCAATTTTTTGTGGGTTATCGCATTCACTAATACAATATAAAGTCATATGTTGAAAGAGTCTCGCTATGGAAACTAGATCATTTGTGACCTAAGCAGCTCAACTTATTGTTTTTTTTGGTTTCCTAGACTATTTTCAGTGCCTACAAGGATCAAGAAAATAATTAGTAGTATCGTTTCATTTCAAGGCTATACAAAACCCCTTGAAGACAGGTATTGAGTACGGGATTAAAATAGTTAATCACCTAGACAACTTAATTCAGTAAGATGCTAAGTTTTTTTAAACTCCTACAAACTGCATGATGGTTTTTTGCATTAGGTAAATAGTATGCTATCATTTTTTGTTTAAATTACCATGACAATAGTCATTAAATTTATGAAAGGGTTCAAAGTTGTGCCACTTTGTAATATTAGGTTTCTAAATGCAAGCCATATTCTTGCAAAATATGTTCCCAAAATTTTTTTCTAGACTACTGAAAAATAGAGGCAACATTATCAATGGGTAATAAATAATAATTTTGCAAGCCCCTCAAAGCGTTTTTAAGGTTTAGTCCCATTTTCCTTCGCTAGTCATTGTTTTAGTTAAGGCTAAACATCTTCATAAAATTATAAATTGTCTCAGGATAAAAGGGTTCTTTTAGTGGTTAGCATAATCATAAACTGCATATTTATCACTCAAAATATTTACAGATAATAGGGCATCTTCTCTACCTATGGAAGAGAAGCACTTCATTAAATATAGAATTATTCTTCTGGTCCTATAATATGTTACCGCTTTAAACATAGTAATATATTTACACAAGGGACATTAAAGGATAGGTAGTGTAGTAAGTGTGCCCCAAAATTCATAGAAATAATTCCTCTTGTTGATTTTTTCTTTGACATGTACATTATTTTGCAGTTGGCTAACACTACCTATTCCAATTGGTGTAGAATAAAATATTCATAGCACAAATATACTTTTAGCAGTCTTGATTTATTCATTAGAGCATATGCATATTTTACATAGAATAGTTAACTTAGTTCATATAGATTACAATCTCAAACTTGTTCTAATATTTCTTATAGAATGGAATAAATGTATTCTACTTGTATGTTTGGTACTTCCCAACACTTCATTTAGACCTCCACCCAATTTTCATAATTTCCATAACCGTTAGGTAGGGACTTGCAACTTCGATGTTATTTTTCTCGTTTAGTAAAATATTTTCCAAGACTTTACAAAGTTTTATAACTTCTCGAAAGTTGTATAATTTAAAATTTATAAAGTTTCAAGGTTTATTTTTTAAAAGTCTAGTTCTTTAAAGGGTGCTAGATCAATGGAAGAGCACCTACTTTGCAAGCAAGAGGTTGGTGGTTCGATTCCAACATGCCCTGATATTCATATGGAATGGTGACAAAGGCTCTTTTGACCATCACCAATGAGCTTATGGTGACATTTTTTGACCTTATCCAATGAGCTCATGGTGACATTTTTTGACCCTCGCCAATGAGCTCATGGTGACATTTTTTGACCCTTGCCAAATATGAAATGGTGAGGGTCAACAAACGTCACCATATATATGCACCAATAGTGATGGTCATGAAAGGTCCATCACAAAAGAACATTGTTGTTCATATGAAATGGTGATGGTCACTATCCTTCATTATAATCAATATTTGTGACGGAGCTTGAATGTCACCACAACACATACTTTCGGCGACGCCACCTTTGGTGACGTTCATTTTTTTGGTGACGTAGGCTATTTTCCATCACCATTGCTCATATGAAATGGTGACGGTCACTATCCATCATTATAAATCATTATTGGTGACAAACCTTGAATGTCACCACAACACCTATATTTTCAGCGATGCCACCTTTGGTGACGTTCAACTTTTGGTGACGAAGGCTCTTTTGACCGTGACCAATGAGCTTACGGTGACAATTTTCACCCCTCACCAATGTCCTTTTTTGATTGCAGGGTCAAGATTTGGAGCTGGTGAAGGAGGACTCCTGCTTCGCTGCCTAGTGCTCTCCAAAAGAATCCAAGATCATTAAAGAGGTAATCTTCCATCTTATTCCATCAAGTTGTTTTAATTTGATATGAACATGTATATGCATTCTTTGTGAACTATACAACTAATCTTACTGTCTGCCTCGAGCACGGGAAAGCCCTGAGAGGGATATTCGATAACCAAAAACCCAAGGATTTTACCCTATAGCAGTACCTTTTCTTCGTCAATCGTCCTTATCCTGACTGCCCCATTGTCAAATGATTTTTCGATCTCACAAGGCCCAAGCCAATGAGTCTGAAATTTTCTTTGGAAATCTTTGAAATTTGAATCGAACAAAAGTGCCCAATCTCCTGCTTGAAAATTTCTTTCTTTTATGTACTTATCATGCCATCTAGACCTTTGTTGCTGAACTAGGCTAGTCTTTTGAAATACATCTTTCCCGATCTCATCATGCTCATTGAGTTGCTCCATTCTGTGCTTTTTGGCTTTTGATAAATGAATTCGCAATCTAACTATTGTTTTGAAGGTTTTGATCTGGAATTCTATTGGAAACAAGACTTGCTTCCCATAAAAAAGTTCATAGGGGGTATGTCCTGTTGTATTCCTCCATATAGTCTAGTAGGCCCATAAGGCTTCATGAATCCTTTTTTCCTAATCCTTCCTATGTAGATGTACAGTCTTTGTGAGGATTGATTCAATTAATTTATTGGTGGACTCCACTTATCCATTTTCCTATGTATGATATGGAGTAGACCTTCTATGTTTGATATTATATTACTCCACAATATTTTGCACCATCCTATATGTAAACTGAGATCCTTGATCTGTCACAATTTCCCTTGGGAAACCAAAGCGAGCAAAAATATCCTAAAAAATAAATGAAACTACATCATTTTCATTACCAAAAGAAATTGATTTAGCCTCTACCCATTTAGTGACATTATCAGTGCAAACCATAATATACCTCTTTTGTTTGGATCTTGGATTGGTTGGTCCAACAAAATCCAGAGCCTATTTTTCAAAGGGTTCGATGAGTACCTGAGGTTGTAAGGGCATTTCATCTGCACCAACAATTTTCCCCATTCTCTGAAAACTGTCACACTTTTTGACATACTCCTTGGCATCTTTAAAGATGGACGGCCAATAATATCCTAAATGAAAAATTTTATAAGCAGTCATCTTATCAGAAAAGTGTCCACCACAATGTTCATCATGGCGTGCCTTCATAATTTCAGTTATTTTCATCTTCGACACACATTCATGATGAGATCTGGACTTGTTTTATACAATTCATAATTTACCCATGAATATAATGCACTTGTTTGAATTATTTTTCTCCTTTCTCTAGGAAACAAGTATCCTGGTATTTTTCCTCTAGCTAAGTAGTTAGCAATGTCTACAAACCATGGATATTTAGTAGATATTGAAAAAATATATTCATCAGGAAAATTATCCTCTACTGGAGTATCATTATTGTCATTTTTAATTCTAGACAAGAAGTTAGCAACTGTGTTTTGTTTTCCAGGTCAGTCTAGAATGGTGATGTTAAATTCTTGTGAGAATAATAACCATCTTGTGATTCTGCCATTAGTGATATATTTATTAATTAAATACCTTATTTCATAATGATCTGTGTGAATAAAGGTTTCATAGCCAGTGATGTAGTGTCTAAACTTGTTAATAGCATGGACAACAACTAGAAACTCTTTTTCAGTAATAGTGTAATTTAACTCAACAAGAGTCAATTTTTTTCTTGTGTAGTAGATGGCATAGGGGGTCAAATATTTTTGTCCTAATAAAACTCCTAGAGTTGTATCGGAAGCATATGTTGAGATATGTAAAAGGTATTTTCCAATTTGGTTCTCTTAAGATGGGTGCCTCAAATATTTTTTTTTTAACGTTTCAAATGTTATTTGGCACTCCACATTCCAACTGTAATGTTCCCACTTATCCTTAGCTAAGGGGAACATTCAATTTTGTTTTAATTTCTTTCCATGAATAAATGAATAAAGGAGGACATGTAAAACTCCTAAAAAGTCTGAATAAATCAATGCCCATGTGAACAAATACAAATCAGGGCCATGTAAATAATCACTTGCAGGTGTGAAAGAGGTTTTGAGCTAAAGACTGGATCAACCTTGATCAAATCAACAACATTGTCTAGGTTCATTGCATCTCCAAAAGGGACAACACAGTTCTAGAAGGGAGCCTCTCATGTGAAAAGGGATAACTCATCAATATGGTTTAGGGTTTGCAAATTCTTTCTCATCTTATAAAAGGAGGAGGAGGGTAGCAAGAGAGGGTTGTTGATTGATCATATTTTTGAGTATTTGTCTGCTTAGACAAATGCCATTCTCTGTTGTTTAGTGGAGGATTGTATCTAGAATTTGTATGTAGGGATTTCACCTCTTCCTTTGAGGATTCAAGGAGGGAAGTTTGCTGAATTGAACCACTATCAGGCTTGAGGCCAAGCTCCTTCTTACATTATAGCACTACTCATCTTGAGGGTTGAGCTGTCTTGTGAGCTGCAAAAAGTGGGAGTCTAGATCTGCAGAGATTTAGTGTATTTTTGGGAGCCTCTTCTCATGAAAGGTATTCTTTAACCTCCTGAAAGAGTGTCTCTGCTTCTTGTACTTCAGATCTGCACTTTTATAGTAGTTTTCTATGTCATTTGAGCTACAACGTTGTCCCATTGAGTAAACTGCGTTATTTCTGTATGAAGGTTTACATGGTGTCTGGCTTATAGTTTAGATCAGAGATCTCTTGTGTTGGGATTTTCCTCCCACTTGATGATCCATGGATTAGCTTGCTGATATATGTTCTGTTTAGATCTGATCCATTGTAATGAAATGTTATATTCAGAAATTCACTGCAACAGTTTCTAGATCTGCACCTTGTTTCTCAGATCTACTCTTATTCATGCATGCTTTTGTCAAAATTCCAAGTGGATCTTGAAGAGAAAACTATATAGTTTTCAGATATGATATATATATGATGTTTCATCCATAGATCTGTCCTAGATCTGATTTGTAACTTCCAGCTGCTGCAGCTCCTCAAAAATAACGCTGTTGAAGCATTTATGCAAATATACTTGTGTTCCTGCTCTCTTTTCTGAAGATTTATTGTTGTAGTGGCTCATGCATTCTACTGTATAATGAAAGGGATTTATCCTAATAATGATTTGCTAATGTAAGACTGAAATATAAGTGTCCTTGCTAATCTCCTTTGAACATCTGCTAAAACTGCGCAATTCCTGAAGCAGTGCTTTCATTTTACTGGAGCCTTCCTCTTTGGGTGCTTTTTAGCTAGTAAAGTTCTTGGGAGATCTATTTAAATAGTCTAAACTGATTTTTTTGTAATGAAATTTCATATATAAGTCTCATACAACATAAATGAGGGGAAAGAATCCCTGATCTACATTAGTTTTGCACATTTTTACTTATACAACATTTCTCTTGAGCACCTTGTTGAAATTCCTCAAAAAGGAATATTACAGTGGTATCAGAGCTCCACTCCTGGCACAAACTGTACTTTCCATTGGAGCACCAGTCGTGATGCATTCCAAATAAGAGGATCCTCCCACTAAGAGGAAGAGGAGGTACCAAAATAGAATTCATAGAAAGTATGACCACACCACTGTTGATCTTGACAAAGGTCACGATAAGAGGAAAGCCCCTGAATCTGTGAATGATAAGGATAAGGTAGCAAAGGAGTTTGAAAAAAATCTCTTGGAGGCTATGCAAGATATTTCCAAGGATATAAAAGTGATGAGGGTGGATAGAATGAGGGAATCCCTTGGGATATTCCATCAAGGAGAAAGTTCTGACATGTCTCATTTTGGGACTGGTCAACCTGTGATCTTGCCACAAGCTCCACAAACCTCACAACGCTCTAATATGCCTACCTTCTTGGCTATAGAGAATGAAGGAATACAAGAGCCAACCTCCCTGAAAGGGTACTTTGTAGAATATGACTCACAAAGTCAGAGGTTCAAGGATAACTTGAGCTTCCAAGACTTTTGCCATCTCAACGACCGAAGGAGACCATGGCAGTAGTACAGAGATGGTGGTTTCTTCCAGGGGAGACACCATACTATGTGCAGGTTCTTTTTGCCCAAGTTCGATGGAACATCCTCTTGTTCTGCCAAAGCATGGGTGGAAAAGTTGGACATTTATTTCCAGTTGAATAAAGTGCACGAAGTAGAAGCCATCAAGATTGTTGCATTGCATTTTGAGGGAGAAGCCCAAAACTGAGTTCACTAGGAGACTAGTGGAGAGATTTGATTGGAAAGATCCAGAGGCCCCTTTTATAAGCTTGGAAAAGCTGAAGCAGACAGGAGATGCAGAAGCCTATATCTTTGAATTCCTGAGGTTGTCAGTAATGGTCCCTGATATATCAGTAGCAAGGAGAGTCTATATGTTAATTGATGGCCTGGAGGAACCTTTTCATGGGTTGTTTAAGTCTACCAAGCCCATCACTTTGCATGATGCCATTGAGAGAGCTAGAGATCTCCAAAATGCCTTGCCAAGAGAAAAGGCAACTTTCCAAAGCAAAGCCCCTCACACTTCTAAGGGGAAAGAAGGGAAATCTGCTCCACCCAAGGAGAGATCACTGAAGAAACCTCTTGACCTTGATCTCTAGAGGGAGTTGAGGAAAAGAGATTGTGTTTCACTTGTCAAGAGCCATGGGTACCGAGACATAGATGTGCTGCTGGAAGGGCACAATATATAGAAGTCTTCTCATATTTTTAGGAGGAAGATGGGAATGAAGGACCTAGGAGGGGTCACAGCACTGGTGATGATGAGGAGGAAGATCAATCACCATCCAGAGGTGAAGAGGGAGCCTTTTCTCCAACAAGTGGGATTCTTTCTTCTTTGAGAGGAGTGCCCAAGTACTTGACCCTAAGAGTACAAGGTTAAGTCATGAACTAGAGAATGTCTATTTTTATTGACAGTGGGGCAACCCACAAATTTATTGATGCTCACCTTGTGCAGAGGAGAGGGATCCCCACTAATACTTTTGATGGGTTCTCTATTTTGGTCCTAGGAGATAGAACTATGCAGTGCATGCAATATGTTCCATCACTTTCTGTCACTATGGGGTCCTACACCTTGGTGGATCACTTCTTTGTAGTTGACATACCAGACACCAATATCATCTTGGGTGTCCAGTGGTTGATTACCTTGGGGAAGGTCACCACTGATTGGAAGGCCTTACAGATGGATTGGGTGGACTTGAAGAGTTGGAAACCACAAATAATTCAAGGCATGCACACTTACCCTGCACCTGATGTTTCCACACAAACAACATAGATGGATTTGCGTAGTGGAAGCAAGGATCTCACAGTTACTTCTCTCATGTTTATGAGAATTTTTCAAGGAACATTCATACTTCATGGCAAGCCACTTGGAATGCCATTAGATTCTGATCATGTGGGGGAAGCCTCACAAAGTGCTGGAGAAATGGAAGAGAAAGCCACGACGCTATGGGAGGTTGGAAAGGGGAGGTTCAGCCTCCCAGCAAACAAATTTTGCATGCATAATGTCAAGGAAGCAATCAACAATGAGGCAAGAACCACCATATATGTATCAGCAGTGTTTCCATGTTGATTTGTGTGGATCCATATTAGAGATATCAACTCCTGGTGGAGTAATCTAAAGATCTTCACACTGGGATGATATTAGATGTCATGAAGCAAGGAGAAGGCTATATGGTCCATGAAGGGGTCATCTATTATCTTGGAAAATTATTCTTGTCTCAAGCCTCCAAGCTTAAGCAAGAGATCCTACAAAGAGCACACAAAGAATTCATTTCCAGCTATATGTAGTCAGCAAATATCTACTCACTAATCATGAGGAGTTTTGATTGGGAGGGTATGAAGGAAGAACTACATCAACACTATGATTGGGAGGAACTACATCAACACTTACAAGACTGCAATAGTTATGAGGAGATGGGGCAGCCAAAGGACTCTATGCAAGAGAAATTTCAGCCATCTCTTCCTTCTCTTAAAAGAGGAGAAATGCCCATGCCTAACTCCATGTGTGTGGGAGACTTGAATGGTGAAGAATCTGATCTTATGGAGCATGTTTATTTTTCTGATTTGACATATTCTCTTACCATATGTATGCAGGCCATGGCTCCTACAAGGGGTGATATTACATGTGGAACTGATGGCATTGATGGGGCCAATAAAAATTCTAAATCTGGCCACTCCCTTGAGGTGCAAAGGGAGTTTCTCTATCATGATAGGTGCTTCCCAAAGGCACCTAACTTGGGTATCACTTTCAGCCATGTCAAAGTGACCCATGTAGAAAATATGTGGTGGGAGTACCACTTACCACACTCAGATCTACTCAAGACAAGGAGCGCATTGCATTGGTACCTTATGTGGGATTGTGACCCACCTCCTCAAGTGAAAATTTCAGTTTGCATATATGTGATTTTTCTTCCATACATAGATGATATATTGGTATTGTTTATGGGTTTGTATGGGAAAAAAGTGGGCAGTGTATATGTACCACATGGGATGGAACTTTATCTTGTACTTCATGATACATGTTTTAGATATGACATTGCTTCACCCATGTTTATTTCTGTTGAGTTTTACACTCCTGAAGGGATGGAATATGCCCCTATCATGTTAGCATTGGAGGAGAAAATTTTGATGTATTGGCTTGATGAGCACTTGGTCCATATTGAAAACTTGATCCTTGATGGTGCCCTCAATGGAGAAGGAGAATAACTATAGCTCTTACCTTGTTAGTTGCTTGAGGACAAGCAACATTTTGGAGGGTAGGACTGTAATGTTCCCACTTAGCCTTAGCTAAGGGGAACATTCAATTTTGTTTAATTTTCTGTTTCACGAATAAATGAATAAAGGAGGACATGTGAAACTCTTAAAAAGTGTAATGTTCCCTTTTCAGGAAATATTGTCAAGCTGCTTAATGGGAATGCTGTATAAGGAAAATTGGGAAAAAAAAATGCAGAAAAAAACTTGGTTCCCATTGAATATGTTGTGTGGGACTTAAATATGTATTTTCATCAGAAACAAATCAACTTAGATCTACTAAACAGTTCTCCCACAAACTGGTATCAGTGAGATATTTCTTCTTAAGACATTAACAATCAACAATCTAATCTAAAAAAGAGATTGAATGAAGGGGAATTTACTTGATATGTAACCTTTACAAGAAAATATGAGATCAAAGGCTATCTGGCCCTTTTTAGACTCTGTCTATAGACTCTTGTCGAGAGGTAATATCCCAAAAGGGTTTACTCAGCAAATCATGCCTAAAAAACACATTCTTCAGGTATGATGGCTTCAAATACCATATAATATGTCTGATAATGCTTAGAAACCAATAGAAAGAATAGAAGCACTCTTTACTCATCTTTTATCATTAGAAAGATGGGGAAAAGCAACATTTTATGCACTAAAATAGGTGTATAAGAACATCTGCATAAAATTAATGGTAAAAGTTATGGAATATGTTAGAATAGTTCAAGAGGGACTCACATGCCAAATTTGAGCAAAAAAAAATGTGCTTTACGAAGTTAAACAGTTCCTCCTTCCCGACTAGTCAAGAAAAACCCTGATTTCCCATGACCTAAATTATGAAAAAAGTTGCTGAAGCATGGATAGTGTAATTTCTTAAGGGCTTGGATGAGTTTATGCAGAAATTTTAGTATGCAGGTTTAGAATAATATTGATATGGCTTATGCAACGAAAAACAAACATTTCTATGAAGGAAAACCCCCAAAATGAGTTGCTGCAATGCATAGAAAGAGACTGAAGATTATTCCAACGTTATTTTATTGAAGATTCAGCTACTGGAAGATAAAACTCAGATCTATGACAGATATATGGCTGAAAAATTAGCTCCATACCAGATCTGGAAACTACTCAGCCTTCTCCACAAGATCCCCTTGGGGTTTCATCAAAATAATGCATGTACAAGAGTAGATATGACTTTAAAGCTACAGAACTACAGAATACTCAAAATTTCTAAAGATGAATTTTATTATACATGATATCAGATATGAAATAGCATAAAACATCAGCTACTATAAAGAATTACAAAGTGAGAGGCAAGCCTCAATCACTTGAGAGCAGATTTGCACAACAACTAAATTTACATGAAGTTCCTAGATGCAGAAAACATAGTTCATGGAAGGGAATGCGCAGTAGCTCAATGGCACTGAAGTAAATGCTATAAAATACAAATCTAAAGACAAAATAGGAGAGATATCCTCTTCCAGGTGGTCACAAGACACCCTCCTTGAGAGAGAACTCCTCCAAAACACTAGATCTTTGCAGATCTAGGATACCACTTGCTGCAACTCAAGCAGCTGCAAAACCCTCAATAGGATCAATGCTGCTACTAGAGATGGAGCTTGGTCTTCAACCTGATAGTGGCTCATTTCAGTACATTCTCCTCCAAGAGCTACTCAAGGAAGGAGGGAGGATTCCTAAACAAGAAATCCTCTTCCCTTAGGCTAAACAACAAAGAGAGCTAGAGTTGCACAAGCAACCTCTATTTCGAAAATCCTTCAACAACCTTAACATGAGCTCTCTCCTCCTTTTTATAACTTGAAGGTGTGCACACACCCTAAACCACCTGAAATTAATTGCCCCTTTTCACACTGATGTCCTCCTTCTAGAACTACGCAGTTTGTCTAGGAGGTTCAATGAATCTGGATAGAACTGAGATTTGGTGCTGTTGACCCAATCAAATGTCTCAATCCTGTTTCACACACAAGTGGATTTTACAAAGGCCTAGATTTATCCCTTTTCACATTGGACATGTATTTATTCTTTGATTTAAGGATTTTTTCATGTCCTCCTTTACATTTTATTCCTCAATCATGAAATGCAAAGATAAACAAGGAAAAATTAATGTTCCAAATTGCTGAAGCTAATTTAGGAACATTACAGTCTCCCCTTCCCAAATTTTTCTTGTCCTCAAGCAACTACAAGGGTGCTACAAAATCTCCCCCCTTCTTCTTGTGGCCTCCTCCTTCAACAGTCTCCACCATTGCTTCAAATTTTCTGCAATAATTCCATCTCCCAATGGTTCCTCCCAAGTGTGCAAAGTGGCCTTTGGTAGATAAACCAAATAGCTCTCATCATGAAGTAAAGGAAGGTCTATATGGAAACCTTCTTGCTAATCCATGGCCTCATCAATATATAAGTGATGGTCATAATGTGGAATTCCACCATCAATGAAGGTCTTCCACCTCCATGCTATCACCCAAACGAAATGAATATGATACCATAAGTGGCCATCCCACCACTTGCTTGCTAAAATAAGCTTCTTCAAAGCTTGGAAATGATAGAGGAAAATAAGCGTTGGCTGAATGGAGATCAAGAAAAACATGTCTTGCTCTAATTCCTCCCATGTGAGAGGCTCCCCTTCATGATAAAAACTCAACACATGAACCTTTGTAGAAGTTGATACAATGTACCATGCAGCAGCCACAAAAAGTTCCCTCCTCTTCTTGATATTCAATTGAATATGGGAGAGTGTATTCTCAATGGATACATTCATCCAATGTATCATTACTCCTCTCCCACATATGCTCCTCATAAAAATAGAAACATCAGCAACATAGGGAGCAAGAATAGAATTCATGTTGGCTGCCATATGCAAAAAATGTGAAGGGAAATGATCCCTCATATGCAACCAACGTAGTTTGGACCTCAATTGCAATAGAGACTGTGGAAAAATGTGGTCTTACAACCACTTTCATGCTACCCCAATCTCTTCATAAGCTTGGAGGAAATAAATGATTGATGAGGCAATGTGAGCATTTCCTCCAAAGAAAAATTCCTCCCCAAGTCCTCCTAGGGAGTGGATATCAACATTACTCATGGCCTCAAGTAGACCATGCAACCTCAAAGTAAGAATGCTCCTCCTTGGAGCAACATCCTGCAAATATGTGGTTAAGGGATGCATGTATACATGAGATAAATCAAAATAATCAACACCCTTACCACAAGTTTTTCTCATGCAATGGGAGCAGCTCATAGATGAGTCTCCTTCCATTCTCAAAGAGAAGGGAGAAGACAGTAATAGCTCTTCCCAAGAGTCATGTGCATGCATACCTCCTATGACAAATGTAGATGTGGGAAGGCTGCTATCCTTCCCCTACTTTTCCTGCCACAACACAGAAACTGAAATGAGAGTGAGTGTGGATGATGTTGAGAGACTTCTTCTCTCCTCCTTGAGCCTACCCAAGACTCTCAGTGCTGAATCAAGACCTCCCAAGGTCTCCACTTCTCTGAAATCAATGGGCAATGCCTCATCCTGTGAAGCATTCACCTTCTTTTGTTGATCAAGTGGCCTCCCTGGTGCAATGTTTCCAGGAAATGAGACATCATCTAGTGGTGACTAAATACATGAATGGAGAAAACCCTCAATGCTTCCACTGCGCAATCCAATCACCTATTTAGGTGCATCAACCTTCTGCAATAGATAGGAATGAGATTGGCCCTCTTCCCCATATTCTCTTAGTATCTTCATGCTTTTGCACCTTCTCCATCTCAAGGGCTTGTGAAATGCAGCCCCTTTGATATCTCCAAGGGAAGATATTATTCCTCCCTTACTGCTCTTGCACATTGCAGTGCAATTATATTGTTCTAGATCAACAACACATAGAAATGTAGATCTCTCCATGCAATGGGATGAAATGAAAATAGATGAATTCTTTACCATACCTTGGTGAAATTTAGAAGAAATAACTTCTTCTACAATTATGTAGTCTTCCTCCATTGAACATGAAGGCTACTCCTCGAAGGTTGTGGTAGCACTGGTAGAAGTCTCTACCCCCTCAACCTCCTTGAGATTTTCTTGAATATCCTTCAAGGTTTGGAAAAAGAGTGGGGGAGTCTCTTTTTCTGTCATTCCTTCTTCTTCTCTTCTTTCTCTCAGCAAGAAAGTGGGGATGTGACAACATTGTAAATCAGATTGTGTGGCTGAATGCTCACACACATCATAAGAAGTACTGGGTACTCCTTCATCTTCCTGAAATTCTCTAGGAATTTCACTGTAGCTTCTTCTGCTTTGAAACCCTCTTGGAGTTTCACTGCACCCTTCTTCTTTCATTGGTCGAACCTCCTTGGAGAGGCCCTTTTCTGATATGAAAATTGATGAGAGTAATCTCATCCTCTCCATCAATCTGATCTCTGCTTTTGCTCTTAATTCACTAATAGCTTGATCTCACAGGCTGTGCCAGAGATCATGCTCTGATACCACTGTAATGTTCCCTTTTCAGGAAATATTGTCAAGCTACTCAATGGGAATGTTGTATAAGGAAAACTGGGCAAATAAAATGTAGAAAAATTATTGGTTCCCCTTGAATATGCTGTGTGGGACTTAAATATGGATTTTCATTAGAAACAAATCAACTTAGATCTGCTAAAAAGATCTCCCACAAACTGGTATCAGTGAGATATTTCATTTCAAGACATTAAAAATCAACAATCTGATCTAAACCAGAGATTGACTGAAGGGGAATTTACTGGATATGTCACCTTTACAAGAAAGTATGATATCCAGAGGCTAGCTGGCCCTTTTCAGACTCTGTCTATAGACTCTTGTCGAGAGGTAATATCCCAAAAGGGTTTACTCAGAAAATCATGCCTGAAAAATGCATTATTTAGGTATGATCAATTCAAATACCATATAATATGTTTGATAATTCTCAGCAACCAATAGAAAGAATAGCAGCACCTTTACTCAACTTTTATCATCAGAAAGATGGGGAAAAGCAGCATTTTATGCACTAAAATAGGTGTATAAGAAAATATGCATAAAATTAAGGGTCAAGGTTTTGGAATATGTTATAATAGGTCAATAGGGACTCACATGCTAAATTTTAGCAAAACAAAATGCGTTTTTCCAAGTTAAACAGTTCCTCCTTCCCGACTAGTCAAGAAAAACCCTGATTTCCCATGACCTAAATTATGCACAAAGTTGCTGAAGCATGGATAGCGTAATTTCTAAAGGGATTTGCTAATTTTATGCATAAATTTCAGTATGGAGGTTTATAATAAGATTCATATGGATTATGCAAGGAAAAATAGACATTTCTATGAAGGAAAACCCCCAAAATGAAATGCTGCAATGCATAGAAAGAGACTGCAGATTATTCTAGCGTTATTTTCCTGAAGATTCAGCTGATGTAATATAAACTCAGATTTATGACAGATCTATGGCTGAAACATCAGATCCATACTAGATCTAGAAACTACTCAACCTTCATCATAAAACATCAGCTACTATAAAGAATTACAAAGTGAGAGGCAAGCCTCAATCACTTGAGAGCAGATTTGCACAACAACTGAATTTACATGAAAGCCCTAGATGCAGAAAATGAGGTTCATGGAAGGGACTACATAGTAGCTCAATGGTACTGAAGTAAATGCTATAAAATATAGATCTTAATACAAAATGGGAGAGAGATCCTCTTCCAGGTGGTCACGAGACACCCTCCTTGAGAGAGAACTCCTCCAAAACACTAGATCTCTGCAGATCTAGGATACCACTTGCTGCAGCTCAAGCAGCTGCAAAACCCTCAACAGGATCAGCGCTGCTACTGGAGATGGAGCTTGTTCTTCAACCTGATAGTGGCTCATTTCAATACATTCTTCTCCAAGAGCTACTCAAGGAAGGAGGGAGGATTCCTAAACAGGAAATCCTCTTTCCTTAGGCTAAATAGCCAAGAGAGCTAGAGTTGCACAAGAAACCTCTATTTCAAAAATCCTTCAACAACCTTAACATGAACCCTCTCCTCCTTTTTATAACTTGAAGGTGTGCACAAACCCTAAACCACCTCAAATGAATTTCCCCTTTTCACACTGATGTCCTCCTTCTAGAACTATGCAGTTTGTCTAGGAGGTTCAATGAATCTAGTGCAGACGGAGACACTCGGTTGGTCTATTGACCCAATCATAGCTCAAATCTGTTTCACACACAAGTGGATTTTATTGAGAACTGAAATTTGTCCCTTTCACGATGGGCATGTATTTATTCTTTGATTTAGGAGTTTTTCATGTATTTATTGTAAGATCATTGATTGTTGATGAGTTCTTCTTGCTCCTTGAGCTATTATTAGCATAATTTTGGACAATTTTTCCTTCTTCACTTCCTTACGCAGCGAGACTACTTCAGCTTCTAATGCTTCCCTTTCTTGGTTGCTTTCTTCCAACTTCTTTTGAAGTGACTCTTCAATACATTTGTGTTCTTCAACCTCAATTTTCAGACCTTGAACTTGTTCTTCAAGAGTGTTGGAACGGATCTTCTCAGCATTGAGCTCTTTTATAAGCTTGATTGCCTCCTCATAAAATTCTTCTATGGTCAACCCTTCTTCTTCATTGTTTGATACTTCTTGTTTATTGTGCTTGGCGATAAACAATACTTTGTCATTGGCTTCTTCTTTGCTGTCACTTTCTTCATCAGATGAGGAGCTATCTTCTTTAGAGAGAAAGTTCCTTTTGGATCCTTTATTTTTGCCTTGCTTGTTGAATTTCTTAAAGCCTTTCTTTCCTTTTGAGTTGCCATCACTTTTGTTCGGACATTTTGCTACGAAATTCCCAACCTCACCACAACCGAAACATATCAATGGAATTTTACCTTTGAATTTTCCCTTACCAGGTTTTAGTTTTCTCGTAAAGTAAGCATATTATTCATCTGAAAGACCTTCTCCATCATCTCCCTTTTCTTCACACTTGCAGGTGCATGTCATTTCAATTGAAGGTTGTTTGTCCTTATTGGTTTTCTTAGATGCAACGAACGTAGTTTCTAGATTTGAAGTACCCTTTTCTTCATCAAGTCTCATTTCATATGCTATGAGAACTCCATGTAATTCTTCCTTGCTGAGTTTTTCCAGATTTGCACTGTATTCTAAGACCGATACCTTTGGGTTGAATCTCCCTGGTAACGTTCTAAGAATCTTCCGTATAATAGTCTTCTCGTCAACTGGCTCTCCCAATCCTTCCAGAGTATTGGTTATTTCATCAACGTATTGGAAGTATGCAACAATGTTGCAATATTCTTTCATTCTGAGTTGCTCAAATTTTGCTCTATAGATTTGAAGCTTTGCTTCTTTGACATTTGAGTCACCTGCATATATATTCTCAAGCTTGTCCCATATATTTTTGGCAGTTTTACAACCCAACACCTTATGATAAGCAGATTCAATAAGTCCACTGATAATAATATTCTTTTCTTTTGCATCATTTACCAAATTCTTCTTACCTTGTTCATCTGCGGTTGATGTAAATCCATTTTTAACAGTGTCCCATACTTCGTAACCTTGCGCCAAGAGATAGACCTCCATTCTTCCTTTCCAAAGTGCATAATTATTTTCATTGAATAGAGGTACACCATTCTTGGTATTCTCCATGACCTCCTTCCAGCTGTTAAACTGCTATTGAAGGAACCAAGCTCTGATACCAATTGTTGGAAATACTGAGAGGGGGGGTGAATCAATATTCCTTTCAATTAGAGCATTAGTTAATCTTCAATTATTATCAGTGTTTGTAAAATGATAGCAGCAAACAAGAGGAACACAAATGCACACAGTTTTTAAGGTGGAAACCCACTCCGGGACAAAAACCACCCAATGCTTTTCTAATAATTCTTTAATATTCAACTCCAATTGAAAATAAAGCTCCAACTTCCTAGAATCTAGAAAAGCATTCTTCTCCAGCTCCCACTGGATGGACGCTCCAACGCCCGAGATTATTCAGTAGTCATTGAATGGATGCCACAACACCCAATGAGCTACAACTCACCCTAGCACCACCCTACCACCCTATAGAAGAATAAAAGAAGAATGGACTCCCGTACCAGGGAAAATGGTCCACTTTACAATGATATAGAATGATGTAGAAGAAGAAGATATACTAGACCATAACCCAAACTTTGACACAACCACCTAATGATGATCCTAGACCTCCCAACACTACCTCTTCAACCCTTGGCATATAGACACTAGTACAATTTGTACAATAATGTATTTACAATGACTAAGTACAATGATACCTTTACAATGATTGTATGCAGTGCTGCCCACTTGAAGACTTCATATGATGAACTTCTTGCTACTGTTATGCACCTTGGTTGCTGCTCTTGTCATGCTACCCTCTGCTGCACCTTTATTTTCTTTGCTACCATAGAAATTTTGGTCCTTTGCAACCCTTGACAACACATGATATAGCTTTTTCTTGCCTTCTAGGAGCTCGATATTGAATCTGGTGTATCTCTGTTATTTCATATCCTCAATCTCTGATTTTTGGTCCTATCGTAGTCCTCTGAGTCATATTTCCAATGCCACAGGTCTGACCCAATTTTGATTATTCAAGAGAGAGTTATACCCAATCTCTCACAATGCCCTAATTATGGACCCAATTTTGTTATTTTTTCTATAAATCTTTTATAGTACCTTGTAAACCAGAAAGAAACTTCTAAAATCCTTTTGATAATTTGGAATTGATAATTTGGAGATGACTTCAAATTTGGATGAGTCTAATTTAATTCCATCCCATGAAATGTGGTGTCCTAAAACAATTCATTCATTAAAACATCATAAATAATTTTTCATGATTTATTGAAATATTTTATTCTTTACATCTTTTAAGACTTTTTCTAAATTTCAAGGGCCTCTTCAAAAGAATTTCCATAGACTGTAAAATCATGCATATACACGTCCACACAATAATGTATTAGGTCAGAGAAATTTTCTATTACTGTTGTTTGGAATTTTGTAGGTATATTGCACAATCCAAAAGGAAGTACTCGGTAAGCATATGGTACCCATGGGCAGGTGAATGTGGTTTCATCTTGGTATTTAGGTGCTACTTGAATTTGATTGTAACCACTAAAACCGTCCAAGAATGAGAAATATTTCTTCCTTGCTAATGTATCCAAAAATTCATGATCTATGAAAGGCAATGGTAAATGATCTTTTAGAGTAGCCTTATTCAATTCTCTATAATAAATTAATACCCTCCATTTACCATTCTTTTTAGGGACAATCACCAGGGGAGAAACCCACAGTCCATTGACTGTCCAAAATTGGATAAATGAAGTTTACATTCAACAATTTTTGCAATTATTCTTTCACAATTCCCCTAAGATTTTTATTCATCCTTCTTTGAAGTTGTCTCATAGCCCCAGAGTTTTCCTCAATATAGATATGATGTATCCAAATTTGAAGATTAATTCCCTTCATGTCAGTGTACTCCCATGCATTTGCAGAAGAATGTTTTTGCAATGTTTTGATTAACTCTTTTAGTTGGAATTTTTCCAAGGTTTTGTTTATTTTTAAATATTTCCCTGGAAATATTTCAACTACAGAGTTACCAAATTATTCCATAGGATATAAATACATCTGTCTGGATGAAAAGTATTCAATGTTACATTGTTCCTAAAAATTATGATCATCTTCACATTGTGAAGATGTTTCAAAATTTTCTCTTGAATTTAAAATTTGGTTTTCTTCACTAATGTGAGAAATAGTAAAGAGATGTTTTATATCATTGTCATCATCCATCCATTCTTCATTTTCTATTTCTGTAATTTTTTTTGTTGGAGGATATAGAGTGAATTTATTTGTAGAATTACCATTAGAAATAAACATATAACCAGATATACAACTAATGAAAGCATCAATTGTAGCTAACCAAGGTCTTCCTAACATCAATGGATTTCCTCCTAGGTTTTTCTTGGGAGTTAAGATCATAAATTCAACTGGATATTCCCAAGGGTCTAAGGACACATAAATGTCTTCTAATACACCATTTGGTTTGATTACTGATATGTCTGCTAATTGCAGTAATGTTGGTGTATACTGAAGGTTTGGTAGCCTAAGTTGTTCCATGTTTTGTTTACTCATGATGTTTATGGCTAATCCTAAGTCAATCAAAGTATTTGGAATCTCAATACCATTGATGTGTGTTTTTACAACTAGACTTCCTAGATCCAAATATTTTTGTATGCCTATTTTTCCCATCATAATGTCTGCAATTTTTCCTACTAACTGAATCCTTTTTACTTCTTTTGTTTTTCTTCCTGTTTTTTTTTATGCTCAACTCTCTTATTATTTTAGCTAGGATAGGAATCTCTTTAATGGTCTGTAAAAAATGGATTTTGATATAGACATTTTTTAATTCATATAGAAAATAATAGTTAGGAAACATAATTTTTTTTTCTACCCCTCTATCAGTTTCTAATATTTCAGGGAAAGAAGGGTTAGAAACAAATACTGAAGGTTTCTCTATGATAAGAGTTGAGTTTATTGGATTTTCTTGGCTCTTATTTTGAGAATTTTGATTATGTTGAAGCTGTTATCAATCAGGTTTTCCTTGAAGTTTTAAGAAAAGGAAAGTATACCCGAGGTAACCACAAACCAACCTTCAGATGCAGAATCTAGCCAATTTTCATCCAGAGAGGGCTCTCTCTTTATAATTTATCTTTGTTCTTAGAAGGTTTTAGGCTAGGTATAGATCCAAGAGTTTGTTTGAAAATGGTGGAATACGCAAACTAGGGGCAAGGTTGAAGATTTTCAGTCCATTGGGCTATGGAGTCAAAGGATGGCTTTACTGGATTTCTATTCTACACACAAGATGGCTTTGCAGGGCAAGATAGCCAGACAGAGAACAATCCTTAAAATTTAAAGTGGATGGGATGATTTTGAAGGGATGAAAGGTAGCTAAGAATCTTTCACCATGTTCAAAAGAAAGAAATGAAATGACTACAAACAAAGAGCAATGAAGAATTCTTTATTATAGTAATCAGGAATGTTTAAATTAGCAAAGCAAGAGCATTTAAGAATTCGTGCTTATAACCAATTTAGAGGAAAACATTAAGAACAATCACATCTGAAATCAGAGTACATTTAAGTAAATTCTGATTCAATCCTTTATGTAAATTATTCAGAAATGGACATAATGATATTATGAACTGATATAAAACTTAAAACATAGGGTAGAAAAACTTATTGAACTGTAGTCCGACACATGAATCCTGCAAAAAGTCTTGAGCTTCAAATTGTCATCCAGTAAGCCCAAATAAATTTCTCCAAAATGATTTTATTCCAAAAACTTCAATGTCACAGCAAAGTAATAGAATCCACCCTCAATACTCTCTTTGAGGGTTTATTTATACAAAAAATAATTGAAAAAATCTCACACTAACCTAGCCAATAATCGAGGGTGATTAATGAGTAAGTTACTATAAAAAGGAGACAAATGGTCTCATAAATAGGAAAAAAAGTAATTGCTGGTGTGTTGTTTCCCGCTTTTGAGGACGTGCTGGAGGCAGGTGCTATAATAGGGCTCGATGCTGTCCCTTTGAGTAATTCTTTAGCTTGTTTGACACTCTTTGTTTCTACGGATACTCTTTAACCTGTGTAACTGATACTCTTTCATCTGTGCTCATTTTTATCCTTTACATAATAGTAAAAAGATAAAATTCTCATCCTGAAGATAATTTTCATAGAATTTCCAATAAGTCGTTCCACCATTGATCTTCTGCTATTATGGTTCTTTTAAGTTTTCTCAACGTTTCATCAGCCTTTGTGAGTTTGTAAAAAGTGGGCTGATCAGGGAACAAATACTTTATTTCATGTTCAAGATGAAATAAATTCTTCAACCTGTCATAGAGATTTCTCCCTGTTGGCAACGTTGCTTCTGGCAAACTGATAGAACAAGCAATTGTATTTTGAGCATGGATATTTATTTTCTTAACATAGGTTTCCAGGTCCATTATCTGGTCCTCTGAGAGCATAGGACTGGGTAACCCACTGTCCAACAAAACCTGAAATTTTCCTCTGAAAGTATTAATATCAGCCAAAATATCTGAGCACTTCCTTTCCAAATTCTGCATAAAAGTTCTTTTGATGAAAACTCTTTTTATCTCCAAAATAGTGCCGGTCCTGTCCTCAATTCCTAATACTGCAAGCTGTTGCTTAGTCCGGGTGTTCAAAAATTGAATAAGTTGATTGGCCTGCTCAGGTCTGCCTCTTAATTCATCTCTTGTTTTGTTTATTTCTTCCTGAGCTACTTTAATCAAGTCATTTTGTTCAAAAATTGCTTGAACAGAGGGCCAAATACTTTTTATTAACTCAATTATATTACCCCAAAGAATTTCATTTATTTCCCTCAAAGGCTTTTCTAATGAAAGATCTTTTTCTAAAGCCTTAACTAATCTTTCCAACCTTTTAATTTCCATGGTATTATCAGCAACTGTCTTCTTAGATGTATCATATTTCTGCTCCAAATTTTCTAACTGCAATTTTGTGGTATGAAGTTCTGTGACTCTTAGTTTTAAACTTTCCATTTGTTTTGTCAACTCATCAGAACTTAAACCAGAAGTGTTTACCTGCGCTGGCTCTGTTTGTTGCTTTGTTGTTGTAGTACCTGTGGTTGTAGTAGCTTCTGCGGTGGATGCCTGCATGATAGCTTCCTTTTCCTGTAAAGCTTGTTCCAATCCTTTCTCTGTTTCACCCAGTCGCTCAGTCATCTTTAAGAGCAACTCCATTATCTCTTCTTGTGAATTCCCCTTCAAAACTTCTTGGGTCTGGGGATGCCTCGAGGCTGGAAATTTCAGCTGCTTTCTCAGTGCAGCTATGTCATCATCTTTCTTCTTAATTAGTGCCTCAATACTTTTAATATCTTTGGGGTTGTGACCCAAGCTGATGATTATGTCTTCCAGAGACTTTATTCTGTTATCTTTGGCCTGAGAAGAGGCCTTTTCAATTTGCAATTGGGTGCTTGTGTTATTTAAAGAATCTTGCAGCCTTAGGGATACCATGGCCTTATCAGTAAGAGTGGAATACACCATTTCCCCAGTTTTTTTATGCAGCTCTATCTGGTCCAAAGGATGAATGTCCTTTGCCAGGACCTCAAAATTTGTTCTAATATAATCAGCTGCTATCATGGGTTTTGGCACCTTGGACTTGAAGTGGCTCATCATCATTTTGCCTTGTGAAATGTCAAATGCTGACATTAACCTTTCCTGATTATGTGGAGCCATTTTCAGATATTGATCATATACTTTCATTCTCGATGGATCATTCTTTGCCTTTATATTAATGAAGGTTCTTTTTATATCCCCTATATCTGTTTTTGGTGGCCTAAAAGAAGATACTTCAGTACTCAATTTCTTTTGCAAAGCTTTTCCTTTCTGATCTGTGTGTGTCATACTAACAGAGCCGGTTAGTTGACTATCTTCTCTTCCATCATCAAACATCTCATCTATTATTTCCACTTCCTGGGGTGTATTGAGTTTCTGCCTTTTGGTTTGATGTAGCTCTGAGGATTCTTTGGGAGGAGTAGTATCTGGAACCTGCCTTTTCTTGCCCATTTCTATATTGGATGGAGTTTGTAATTCTGAAACTTTAGGATGGTTTACTTGAGTGGGAGAAACTTGTGTTTGATCAGGCACTCTGGAGGTTTGAGGTTTCTCTGCCATGACTAAAGTTTCAATGACCTGTATTTCAGGTTCCTTTCCTTTACCTTTTGACTCTGTTGCAATTGATGAACTGCCTTCCTGTAATCTCTGCTGTAGATTTGCTGCTGAAGAAGTGCCAATGTGAGGTACCTGCACTTGACCATAAGATTCTAGGTCATACTTCTTCTCAAGATCTTTCATAATTTTGTTCATTTTGTCTTCTTCACTTTCTTCTTCAACTAGTGTTTCTTCCACCCATTCATCTTGATTTGCATATTGTTCTATTTCAGGAATCTTGTGGTGCATGTAAGGGGATGATTTGTTCTTTATTTCTTTTTTCACAGATAAAACCAAATGGATCATAGGGAACCCAACGAAAACTTCTTTGGAACTTGCAATGGTTTTGTAGTATAACTTCTGCTTCTCGCTCAGCATCCCTAGAGTTGCATATGTAGGGACCTAATTGACTTTTAATCCTGAGTTGGGCTTTCTTTTTCACACTACAAAAATGAATCACATCTGAATTATTCATCTACCTGAAGTATTCCAAGGCAAAAAGTCTCATGGGCACATATCTTGGCAACTTGAATGGATGTAATTCACATCCATAAATTCTGATGACTGAATGGTTTTGATACAAATACCAATCTCCAACTTTATAAGTCCTTGAAAGCTGCAAGGTCTTCTTGATTTCATTACTAAGCCTTGGGGGAGGGATTCCTGTCAACAAGGTAGTTGCAGGATACACAAAAAGATCGATGAAATCAGTATAGGAATAGGGAGAATCATAGGAAGAATGAATTATGGGAGACCAAAATATAACTGACCTAGGGTTTCCCTTGGCATCAAGCTTTTTAACAGGGAAAGGGAACTTCTCTGATTGATAAAAGATAATGAGATGATAAATAACTGAGGAATATTTAAAAACTTTTTCATCATCTAGCCTCATGAACTGGTCATGAATCTTATTGGCTATGAAAGAGGCAAAGTCATATTTAACTGCAGGAGGTTGCCCAGGAGTAAAGATAGACAGTAAAACCAGGGTTATTTCATCAACATATTCACTTGTATTGAAACCCAAGACAAAAGATATCATATTTAGGATGAGCCTTCCCAACTTAGTGAAATAATAAAAACCATAGGGAGGAGGGCCCTTAGGTTGGTGTTCAGGGAACATGAAATTATGGCAAATGGATTTCAATTTTTCTGGGGTCAATTGATTAGACTTTTCAATCAGTTCTTCCATAGACAAAGGTGCTAGCTCTTGATCTGGTTCAAAATGTAGCATTGCATTGATAGCTTGGGGAGTAATGGGGAAAAGAACACTCTGGTCAGGGGATATTACAGCTCTTTGAGTGGGATCATAGTTAGAATGGAAATAGTGGATAATTTATGGGAAAGAAATGACTGAGGGGATGAGATATCTCGGGAGATTGGATTCCCACAACCCAATGACATCTTGCCCCTTCGAATAATCGTCTCTGCAGCGACAATAACTCAGAAGGGGGCTTTCATCAAAATGCAAGTCTTTAATCTGAAAATCTTTATCCACTAAGGGCAAATATTCTAACTCTCTGTGGGGGGCATTCAATGGGGTTACACTCAGGGCTGCCGGGGCTTCCATTTTGGTTCTTGTGGATTCAAAACCGAAGTTTCTGGGTTTTCTTCACAGGCCGGGCGTGATTTCAGTTTTAATGAGGGAAATTGGCACAATTGCAGCTTCAAGGGAACAATTCACAGTTTTAAACCTCAGGGAATGATCTTAGCGATAAGATTTAATCACTAATCCAGTGGAAAAACAAGGAAAATAGAGTTTCTTTTGAAGTTCGGAGCGCAATAGAATAAATACCTGTTCTTGGAGGCAAACTGGGTTTTAACAGGTATCAGGCGGTGGCAAGAGGATGCTCAAACACTGGTCCGGCGGAATTCTGGAGCGAAATCGGATAGAACAGTAGATTTCAGTGAAAATTTAAATTTCGTAGCAGAAGGCGCAGTCGTTTTCAAATAATGAAAATGACATAAAAAACACGAAAATTTGTTTTATTTCCAAAGTCAAAAAGGGGTTTTTTATTTTTTCGAGGAATGACGTCATATCAGTACGGGTTGACGTGTGGCAGGGGCCGGGCGGTAAGCGGTAATCCCCGCACCGCTTATGGGCAATAGTGGTATTAAACGAGAAGGCAGTGATTCCATTGGGGCATTGACACGTGGACAGAGGGCGGTTTCAAAACCACCGTGCCCCCGCGCGTTATCATTCGAGTATCGAATGGGTAGCGGAATGAATGCTAGCGGTAGATCTCGTAGCGGGAGATCGAACGGTGGGAAGGGACGTGGAGTAAGCGGGGGTTTATCGTGCGGGCCCGGTGGGGTTTTAACTTAATTAAACATCCCGGGGGCGTTTTAATAGGCGGAGGGAGTGGTTATCAATTAATTCTTATAATTAATTAATCCCATGGTATAATGGAAATTGGGGTTGCAGCGGGGTTTCGATTATAGTTAAAGTGTCGGGTGGGATGCCAAGTGGATGGGCCACGGTGGCATGGGAGTTTTTCTGATGTTTTTAGCTTAAATCAAAACTTCGGCATTATTCATTTTTCTTTCAAACATATAAAATTATATGTTTAAATGTTTTTTTTTTTTAATACTTCTTATTATATGGTAATCAATTAAATTAATTTAACTACCATAAGGGGCGGGACTATTATATAATGGTATATTTAACCAAAGGGCACATAATGCGGGTTTTTAATGAATAATTGGGAAATAAATACTTTGGTTAAACTTTATAATAAGATGGGTTTTTTTTGGATATTTATATAAAAGGAGTTATATACTTAGGATAAAGGATTTTCACTAGGGATTTAATAACTAGAGTTAAACATTAATATGACAAAGGGACAAGGGAACTCAAAATACTTTGCACATCTAAGAAAGTGACAATTTCTGAAGTAAGTTGCAATATCTCATCTTCAACACTTAAACTTAGAATAGTAAGTTATTTTGAGGGATTTTTATGGAATTTTGCATAATTTTCCTAAGCAAAATGGGATTTTACTTAGGAAAAGATTGAAAGTGAATGATAATGGATAACTTCAAGTACTTAGGTCTTTTTGATCATCAGGCCGAGGGTCCGGTCCCTCCAAAAGTCAAGGAAATTCCTTGAGCCCCTTTGATCTCCAAATACCTTAGCACTTTGGGGAAATTAGTAAAAACTTAGGGAAAAAGTGATGTGGGAAGTTAATGATTTTGACTTTGCTTTCTGTGAATTTTCCAATGTATTTTTTTTTCTTCAGTACTTGTGATGAAGGTAAAAGATCAAACATATTTAGCACCATCATTCATCACATGAAACTTTGCAACACCATCTACCTACCCTATCTACTTTACACTACCATTTTTCTCCTTTATTAGGGTGCATTTGGACTTGAAAACCCTTATCAATCTTCTTTTATTTTAGAAGGAAAATCTATCTAATTCTACCCTTATTACATCCAAGGGCTCAGATTAGACTGTTGAGCCTCTTGTCGCTCTGCCATGCTTATGCGGGTCATGTTTGGTGAGATATTTATTCTCTACTCTACAACATGAAATTGAAAATGAATGAATCAGAGATTTGATTTGACTTCATAAATTGTGGCAAAATTTTGACAAGCTGCACACAATTCCTTGTTACAAAATTGGAATAGTAGTGGCATTTGGATTTGCACACTTTCATTGAGGTATTTTTTGCTTGAGGTTATTTTATTTTCACTTTTTTGACCACTTTATTTTTTCTTACCCTTTTTGATCTTTCTTTTGCCGGGTATACCCTCTTCATTTTTTAAATTTTTTGATTTTTGGTTTTCAAGAATATGGAACACCTTTGCTTGAAAAAAAGGTTTGAACATATTCCATAGTTCAATGAAGACAATCATGAAAAATGACACCTATTGGTATAGAGACTAACGAAGGATGTTTCCTTATCAGAATTATTTTGCTATAGAGATATTTCTTCATCAATATCATCTTTTTCCTGAATAACAATAGAGGGCTTTTTCCTTTTCAATATCCTACCAGATCTAAGTTGACCATTGTTAAGATATAGTGGAGTAATCATATAAGTTGGAAAATTATGTCCTTCCATGTTATAACCAGATTGAAAATTTTATTGTTCAGGTTTGGTAATGGCTGGGAAGGTATTTGATTTGGCCTTTGTGGAAATGGTAATGAAGGTTGTGGGTTATGATTTCAGAATTGAGGTTGTTGATTATGTTGTGGAAAATGTTGGGGAGGATATTTTGGATAGGATTATGGATATTGGTGATATTGAGAGTATCTTCCATAAGGATTTTGAATTCCTTGTGTCCAAGGTTGAGGCTGGGACCAAGGTTTCTTCCATGACATTGATGAATTCCAATTCTTTGGTGGGGGTTGAGTATACATTTGATTGTTACAACCTTGTGTTTTTGGCCCTTGACATGGTCTTCTAGAGACAAAAAAAAGAGGTTCTACTCGATGTAGAGCTACTTATTCTTGGAAAGCATCCTTAAGGCCTGGTATAGAGGGAAATTTTTTTGTTTCATGGTTTTCTGCACAAAAAACACGGGTCTCTATGAATTTTAAATCAAGAGGACATTCTCCTAAGGCATGTTTCTTTTTTCATTTAGGACAGAAAATAGTTAAGGCATCAGTTTTAACTTTCTTCTTGTTTTGTAATTTCAGGGTGTCTATTTGTTCACTAACACTCCCTAAGATATCTATTTTAAATTCATCACTCATATTTCTTGTTTCTGCCCTACTTACTATTCTAGTTGCAGATTTATTCACTCTGGAGAGAATAGGATCTCTTGCATTTTTCCAGGTTCTTAATTTTCCTCTCGAAAGATGAATGCATAGTTCAGAAATTTTAGGTAATGATATTTGAGAGATTTCTCCCTTTCCCATCATGTTAATAATATCTATCCATTCATATCTGATGGCTTTCAACAAGAGAGCTTTTAAAGTATCTTGATCTAAGTTTTCCATTTTATCTCTTTTTATATTGTAATTGAATCTCTCAATTAAGCCTTCCACACTTTCATCCTCTCTTTGCATCATTTTAAATACTTCATCCTTTCGATTAATAGGTGTGCAATAATCCAAATAACTTTGTAAAAATGCACTTTTCATCTCATCCCATGTCCTAATAGATTGTGTTATCAAGCCTATGAACCATTTTAAAGCAACACCCTTGAGTGTTACAGGAAACAACTTTAATTTTTCAGAGTCTTGTAAGTATTCATATGATCTACATAAAACCTCAAATTAAAATTAAAATGTTTCACGATCTTCATTCCATAATCCTTATAAATTGGGAAGGATGGAAGGTGAAATATTCTTCATTGTGGCATTTGTATCCTCATCAATATAGGAAATCCAACAGGGTTATGGTCCTCCCTATTTTCTATTCTTCTATTCTCTTTGCCTCTTCCTCTACCTCTTCCTCTAACTCATCCTCGATCTCTTCTTCCTCCTCATATTCTTAAGGCTTCTCCATTAAAAACTTCTCTTTCTCCTTCTCCTTCTTTGGCCATTGTAGATTCCTCGGAACTAATGTAGGGTTCAAACTGTAGAGTTATTTTTTCTTCCTCTGATTCTTCTATCAATGGGGTATTGAAGAAAATTTCTTATTATTCCTCACCGGGGATTTCTAACTCTTGAGCTAAATTTTTTTATCTTGTATAAGTGAAAAAAGTTACTCCTTATGTTGGAGATCTAGGATCTTCCTCTTCTAAAACTGTTTCAGTAGTTGAAGTTGGAGAGTCTCCTGGTTGGATTTCTAACCTTAATACTTCAGAGAGTCTATGTCTTGTTGTGAAAAATGGAATATGAGTTTGAGATGGTGGTGTAGCACTTCGTTGTCTTGGTGGAGTGAGTGGTGTTGCTGGAATTAAACTTTTACCTCTAGCTATGAATCTACCCCTAGAGTCTCTTTCTCTACATATGTCAATTTTTTTTTTAGATGTAAGAAATAAGGATTCTTAATTACACTTCCCCAGCAACAGCGCCAAAATGTTTAGTCAATTTAATGTCATGAATTTCTATCATAAATTATCGACCGAGGTTATTAATCCGATGAATTTTGGTGTACTATATATGCTTAGATTCCCTTCTTTCTTAATTCGTTGTGTGTGTGTATATATATATATATATATTGGGGGGTTTTTATTTTATGCCTAATGTTAAGAACTAAAATTTGTCTAAGGAATGAAATCTAAACTTTTAAATGAAATCTTGAATTCTAAAAAATAACTAAATCTAACAGAAATTTAATGATGAAAACTTAATCTTTAAGAAGGAAGAAAAGGAAATGTTGTTTTTACTCTATTAAAAAAACTAATTTACAAATTACTCTTAATAAAATGAATGAAATATAAAATCTAAAATAAGGAAGAAGGAAATTTTATTTAACTAATCTATTTTGCTTAAAAATAAATTAATCTTTCGATGGTTAAATATGAGCTATGTTAAACTATTCTATGCCGGCAAAACATCTATGGAAGACATCTATTTAAATTGATTCTGCATTTAAACAAAGCACTATTCTAAATTCTATTGTATTCTATTGATCTCTGAATGATGTGTTATTTATCAACATAAAAATAAAACCATATTCTACTTTATCAATTGAGAACATTAATTCTATGAAAACAAAGCATTGGATCTAATTTTAAATATATCTAAAATTATCAAACTATAATTATAATCTAAATCTATCCTAGTTTTAAATCTATTTGAAAATGATCACAATGTAACTCCAATCTAACTTTGTTGTACATTCCATGGAACGAAAGCATCAAATCTATTACTATGAAATTGAACTGACTGTGCTAATTGAATTCAAATTTAACTAAGGCATGAAAAGAATGACAGAGTATCTATTGCATAAAACAAAATGTCTAATCTAAATCCTATGGTTGTTATGTAGTCAAATGCAAGAATCGATTTCAATTGGAAGCAGACAGAGTCACGATAATGAAAAAATTCAAGAGAGCATAAGATATAACAGTAAACTATGCATAAATGTAAAATAATGGTTCAGAAAACATTTAGAAACTAATTAACATGGAATTAAATTGTGAAATGACGAGAAATTAAACTATGAATCGACAAGAATTCTAAACTATAAAATGTCGAGAAATTAAGCTATGAAATGACAATAAATTAAACAACGAAATGAATTATAATAACCTCCTTTCCATTCAGGGCCCCTCTGCAACAGAATGAGTTTAAATCTACTTAATTTATCTGTGCATCAATTGTCTAGAACTGGTATTCTTCATTAACAAAACATAGTTTAAAAATGTATCACAATATTATCACAAAATCAATCGTATTCCCAGTTTCGACAAATCGATATTTATACAAGGTTTTAAATCAACTGTGTGAGACAATTTCGCCTATGGAAAGAAAAATAAAGCTAAGACTATAAGTCTAATCAGAAGCAAAGTATTTATGGATATTTCTCTATTTTCTATCTAAGAGAAAATCAAGAATCTTCGTCTGCTGATCTAGTCCCTTATCTTAACTGATCTTTGACCGTGAGTGTAGGCATAATCCTTCTCGAAATTGAATAGGTAAGTAGGATATGATCCATATATCGACCATTTCAAAGCTACCCATATGACTCGCTTCTTCATTTTAGTCTCGAAACCTATCAAAAAATAACGGTGGCTACAGAAACAAAGGTTAGCTACATAATTGCACGAATTCTGTAGCTAATTATAAAAATTCATCTAAATAATAAGAAACATTATAATATAAAATATAGATCATCTAAATTCCTTCTCAGATGTAAAATATGTCAATTATCACTGATTTATTTTATGGATTTTGTGAAAAGGAAGAAAAGATGGTGGAAAAAGATGTCAAAATAGGAACAATTTTGAGGTTCAACATGACCTACCCCTATATGTTAGTTCAAGAGAAACTCACAAAATGTCCAATGGATTTCGCAATAGAAATATGACCCTATATTGTAAAAACCATCTAGATAAATTAAACCCATGGTTAAATCACATAATGGAAGAGATTAAAAATGGATGAGGTAAAAAAACGATAATGTAATTTTTTATTTTTATTTATTTTATTTATTTTATTTTTTTTTTGGATTTTTGCAATAAATAAGACATGAAAAATAATTTCATCACACACCAAACCAATAAGAGATAAATAATAACACTCTTATATACAATATTTACAAGTGAAACATAGTCTAACAGGTTACATAATCATGTTCCCACAGCAGGGCACGAGACAAGGGTTTCTATACATGAACTCATGGAGGGTAAGTGGACCATATGGCTCACCAATGTGGGGCCATGGAAAAGGAAAAAAAAAATTCCCAGTATGGAAATTTTTACCATGCTAGGGACATTCTAACATAGTCGCCCTCTTGAAATTAACCTAAGGAAATAAGGAAGGATTAAGACATAAAAGTGGTGCATGATTCTCGTCAACAGGTGGAAAGAAGTTGGACAATTCATTAGCAAGTTCGATAGTAGAAGCCCAACACTTGAATTGATCTAGGGGTGAAACTTCCAAGGAAGGTTGAGGTTCCCCCCCCTAAATTATTACAAGATTTATGTTGCGAAGCTCTACTTGTTCCACATCGAGGAGACTAGAGGAAGAAATAGGAATAACCTCCATAATATTATAAATGGGTAGATTCATGACTACCGATTTGACTTGCCTGGGATGTTTTCCATTAATGGAGTCACGTGGAAAAGGCGGAGGGGTGGCCCATGTGGAAAATAGAACCTAGTCATATTCCATATTGGAATAGATTTTTTGACCACTTTTTGACCAACATCAGGAGGTATTGACGAGATGGTCAAAGATGCAATATCTTCCACAACATGTGGCAGAGGGTGCTCACTATTTTGATAAACTTGCATAGGATCATAAGACACCATCCAAGGATCAGAAGGTCTATGGGGTCCACAATTTTCAGAAGAGATCATATGCACAGTATATTTAGATGAATATGAAGGAATTTTTGGTGGTGGTAATTGAGGAAATACCCCAATAAGAGATGGGATATTAAATAAGCCTGCACCAACACTCTCATATTTACTAGGGTGATTTCTGACTAGTGGGATTGAGTTCCCCATAGTGGTAAGCTAGGTTTATGGCGCACAATAGTCTAGTTGGTCAATGGTCACAATATTTCCTTCATGTGGAAATAAAAGGACACAAAATGTATACAAGACAACTGCTATCATGGAATAGAACCAACTACGGCCAAGGAGTAGGTTATAGTCCAAAGGGGCATCGATGACTTCAACATCGACATAAACAATCCCCCCCCGACCTCAATGGAAAAATTGAGAATAACCCCCTTAGGTACAAAGTTATTTCCATCAAAGGCTTGGAGAGTGGTATTTTACTTAGTGAGTGTTGGAGAGCCAAGAGGATTCTAGCATGATGCTTACATGACACAAGTAGGAGAGTTTTCATCCACCAAAGTGAAATGAATATTCTTATGGAAAATATGCACAATAATATGATAGGCGATCTGGTGGGAAATTTAGAAGGAAAACTTGTTGACATTGAACGTATTCAGGTTCAAATCAGAAGGATCTTCTCCACTTATTACAGACAACAAGGCCTTGCGCTGCTAAGGACAAAGGGTAGACATGGCACAATGAGTATTGGAAATATATTCAATAATACTACAGTGTTGAGTAGCCCAGGTAGTGTTTGGTGTGTGTTATATTATTTCCAGGACTAAATCCACACATTATATGTTGTGTCGGGGCCAGTGAGGGGGTCACAAGGGAGTTGGGGCAATGCCTCGAGAATTTTTTTTTATGCGGACCCAATAATATTTGGGAAGACACGAGGATGGGGTGAACCAAAATACGATGGGAGGACCTACCCATGGTTTTTTGCATGGGTTTTTCACATGGTTTTGGGCATGATGGTTTTCTTCCCATGTTAATTCGTAGATTCGGTCAAGGGAACTATGGTTATGTTCTAATCCATGGTTACTAGGTTGGGTTTATAAATTCTTTAACATGTGTATATCTATATATATATATATATCATAAATTTGAAAGGAATATAGTGAAAAATCAATCTGGTCATCTCGGTTTCAGGATCCAGGGGAATATCTCTGTGTATAATTGTTTTATATTTTATGTTATCACCATTATTTATTTTTACTTTTTAAGAATTAATTTGCAGTTACTGTATGTATAGGGTTAAAACCTACAGTTGGTATCAGATTTATTTTGTCTTCAAGGGGATTCCTTTGCTGTTGAGAATTTTTTCTTGGGCCTTTGATACAGCCTGTTCAGTGGGAGATCCGAGGGACCGATTCTTGTAGTGACAAAATATGGTAAATAGTGGAAATATAGAGATCAATAAATTTAATGGTCAGAGTTTTGAGTTGTGGAATATCAAGATGGAGGATCTGTTGGTGGATTAAGACCAGTGGATTGTAGTAGATCCAAGAAAAAAACCAACATGAATGTCAGAAGAAGACTGGGTAAATTTAGATCAGAAGGCGATGAGCACAATACAATTGTATCTCACAAATTCATTTTTTTTAAATGTATCAAGGGAAGCAACAATGAAGGCTTTGTTGGATAAGTTAGGGACTGTGTACCAATCTAAGTCTCTGGTGAAGAAATTGTTCCTGCGTAATAAGTTGTATAACCTAAGGATGAAGGATGGAGACTTGGTAACAGAGTATCTAAATTCATTTAATATTATGGTAAGCCAGTTGTTATGAGTTGATATTAAAATTTCAAATGACGATAAGTTCATTAGTTTTTTTTTTTTTCTACCAGTTTTTTGGGATATTCTGGTTGTTGCAATAGGTGGCAATATAATTACCTTGAATTTTGATGAAATAGTTTGATGAAGTTTGATGAGATGGAAAAATATGGAGAGCCATAATGGATATTTTTTTTTGTATGAGGACAGTCCCAGAATAGAAACAAAAATAAGTCCTCAAGATAGATATCTAAATCTAAAGGGAGATCTAAATATCCAGGAAAACCTGTAAAGGTATGATAGAAATGCAGAAAGGAAGGGAACTACAAAATGGACTGTAGATCTAAAGCTCCTAGGAAAGGAATGGTATCTAGTGATTCTCCTTCTACAGAGGTGAAACCACCTCAGATGAAGGTGGGGATGTGTACTTGACTTCTTCTTCAAGTACACATGTAGATCATGAGGCATGGTTGATAGACTAAGGTTCATCCTTTCACTTCACTCCCCATAGGCAGTGGTTCCACGAGTATGAGAAATATAATGGTGGTGATGTCTTCCTAGGGGATGACAGGAAGGTCATAGTCACCAGACACAAAAAATTAAAGATGAATTTGGAAGGTGGAAGGATTACAACACTTCATGGTGTTCTACATATTCCTCCATTGGCGAGAAATATGATCTTTGTAAACAAGGTGGATGATGTAAGTGTAAAAATGGTGTTCAAGAAATATACATGTAAGATGAATTGGGGATCACTGGTATTGATGCAGGGAGTTCATATTGGAAATCTATACAAACTTATGGGTAACATTGTTATTGATGGGTGCAACAGTTTTGTGATTCCTAAAAGTGGAGAAGAAAATCTACTGGTCTCTAAAGAAAAGACCATGCTATGGAATCAAATTCTTGGACATATTGGAGAGAAGGTCCTTTGAATATGCATGGTAATGGTATGGTAGAAGGTATATCTAATTTCTCTCCAGATTTTTATTTCTATGAACATTGTGTATATGGGAAGCAGATTAAGTTGATTTTTCCCTCGTATGCTAAGAGGGAAAAAGGGATATTAGAGCTTCTGCACAGTGATGTTTTTGTACATGTGTTAGTTCCATCATTGGGTAAGTCTATTTACTATGTCTCATTTATAGATGACTTGTCGAGGAATACATGGATATATTTCCTCAAGAAGAAATCTAAAGTCCTTGACAAGTTTAAAGACTTTAAGGCTCTGGTATAAAATATGATAGAGAAGAAGATTAAGGAATTAAGGACAGCTAATGGTGAAGTAGCAGATTTTTGAGGTCTAAAATGGGCCTCCTAAGGAAATTATAAAATAACAGCAGAAATAATAAAATAAGATTATATTACATCATCAAATTTTTGAGGGAAAAAAGAAAAAACTACTTTTTCAACTCGTATTTTTAACTTATCTCCCTATGGGTTTACTAAAATTTTGAGTGGGAACACTTTTTGGATGCATAATTTGATTCCTTATCCAAATAGTACCCATGTTTCGTACGCTCGATGGACCCAACTACACGAAAAATGAGAAATACATGAAAAACATGATTGCAATCACGTTTTTCATGTATTTCTCATTTTTCTTGTACTTGATTCCATTGAAAGTATGCAACATGGGTACTTCTTGGACGAGGAATTAAATTTTGCATCCAAAGAGTACTCCCGCTCAAAATTTGAGTAAAACATTAGGGAGATAAATTGAAAATACAAGTTTAAAAATTAGTTTTATTATTTCATTTTTTTTTAATATTTTTACATTTTTACCCCAAAAATGGTGAATCATCCGGCATGGTTGATGTTATGACACATAATTTTTTTTTTTTTTTTTTTATTAGGGTCACTCAGTTAGGTTTCATTCTGTCTCATAAGGTTGGTCCATGAAATTGATGAAAAATTGATCAAATAAGTCTTTATCCTAAGTCCAAAACACTTCATTAGTCACGTCATCTTGGACATATCTATCAAATCCACCTTTGGTTCACATGCATTGGGTTAAAATTTGTTCTTAGCCACATGATTGATTTTTCACGATTTCGAGGCAAATTCTATGCAAAATAGGTGATTTTCGCTACGAAATCACCTGACAAGTTCATAGCAAATTTGCCAACTTTCTAACTGAATTCGCTACAAAATAACGTTTTTTGCAAAAGGTTCAGAGATTGCTGAGTTTTCATCTTATGAGAGCATAATGTTAAGTTGCTATCACATTTTTGCCTATTTAAAATCATTATTAAATGTGTGTCAGGCATGGTCATCATTTTAACTTCTTCCTTTTCCATAATTTAAACTACATGCATTCAAGCTTAATCAATTACCTTGTCAATCCCTATTAGATGATTCTTCCACCTTTTACCTTTTATACCTCTAGCTACTATCATAAGTTAGATTCCAACATGTATCAATAAGTATCTTGCTATTCAAATTGGTTTCTTTGCAAGTGTCACTTTTTCAAGAAAGGCAGTGTGGTTATAATGGAAGATAGCCATGAAGAAGAAAAAAAACAAAGGAGGATATTTTGTGAGATATGAACCCATGGACCTCAAGATGCGCAGCAGTTACGGGAAGATACAAAGGGATTTTTCTATTTTTTGACAATTTTAGTAGTCAAATTCAAGAGCAATTTGTGGGAAAATAGAGGAGAATTATTAAAATCTAAGAGAGATTATTGTCAAATACAGATCAAAGAACATTAACCTCATTAAATTTTTCTAATGGGTGCTACCAATTGGGATATTTGAAGATGTCTTTGGGCTCTATTTTCATAATGCATTTTTTCCTATTTTAGACATGTTTTTCAAAACAAATTCCGGACACCTGGAGATTTTTTTCAAAAAAACAAGAGACTTTTTTCTTCAACATTAACTAATTACAAAAACCTCTTCCCATTTTGCAAAATTTATCAAGTATACAGAAATATGAGCTCATTTCTGAGCCTTATCGTTCAGAAAAAACAACAAAATTCTGAGTTTTTTGCCAATTAGGCAATTTCATAGCGAACTCCAAGTTTGAAGGCCAGATTTTGCTACGAAATCCCTGTAGGTTAATTTTTGCAAGAAATCTCATTTTGGTTGGAAATCAATGGAGGATAAGAGTTTTCTTTAGCTTATATTATCTAGAAAGCATATACAAAATAGAAAGAGAGGCTAAAAGTTCACATGGATGGCTGAAATGAATTTTCTACCAAACTATGCTACAAAACTGCATGTTTTACTCTGTTTTTTGCAGTGAACAGAATTTGGTAGTATTTTAGTGTTTTAAAGGAGTATTGAAGGTCATATAGCCATGTGGAAAACTTAAAGGATATCAGAGGAATGTTTTGGTGAAGTCAGGGTCTTCGACAAAGTTGTTCAACTCACCAACTTATCATGTTGCCACATCATCAACATGACAGGTCATAGTTAGAATTCGAAGAACAGTTCCTATATTCCAACCATGATGTTTTATTGTTATATCATGCCTTTTTCCACCTCATAAGGATGATCTTTAGATAAACCTTGTTTAAGTATGGAGTTTTAATAGTTTGATAATGTAATAATGAGGGAAAGAGTCCTATTAGGTTTCTAATTCTTGAAAATAGAGTTATCTCTACTTTTTCCTCCTTGTAATCAATTGTTAGTTAGATTAGATTTCCGTGAAGGTATTTGATGGTCTAGCCCAGTTGGTAGACATGATGTAAAGGTGCCTAATTATATAAATGGGGAGAGGAAAGAGTTTGAAAGGGGTTGGAGAAGGTCATTTGAGACTACTACTATTGTAAATTTTGGAATATCGGTAATATACAGTGATGGTGTTTTTTTATTTACCTGAGATTCTTTGACTGTTGCAATGAGCTTATGTCTTATTTTTCCTTAATATCTCTTTTCCAATATCTTGATGTTGAATTACTTATATTTCATGCCCTCATGCTCTGACTTCCTTTTAACATTGAGTTATTGAATATTTTATGTGTGTTAGTATTGTCTTTTCATTGAAATAGTAAAAGACCCAGCTTCCACAAGGAGATTCATTTATCACTAAATTCCTTCATACGGACTCCATGAGCCCAATGGTAGTGAAACCTATTTCAATTTTCACCTGCAATAAAATACACTAAGACACTTATCATAGATTTAGCCATATGATTTGAAACCTAATTGAGAAAATCATTAGTTAAATTGAGAGAGCCCTCTCAGGCTGAAGAGTCTAATCCTCAGTCAAAAGCTAGTTTGAAAGAGTTACTCTAAGTTGTCTGGTGGAGCAGCCCATCAATACCAATTTAGAGATAGAAATTTACATCATCATCCTGAATCCTATTGGTTCTTATCAAGTTTATTTTGGTTGTACATTTTTCTTAGGAGGCCGATTTTAGAGCCCACAAGTTCTTGTTGGCTTAAGGGGTCCTGACCCAGGTTTAGATTTAAGGTTTGCCAAAAAACCCCTATACTACTAGCCCTTTTGAAAATAACCTACTTTAGTAGGCCAAGGTCTCACCCGAAGTATTATGGGTGGGTATTGGAACCAGGTTTCCACACCCTGGGAGAAAGCGGGTAATTAAGGCAGTCATGTTGATATCTATCAGGTTCGCATAGAAGAAATCTTACTTTCGAGCCCTTAACAGTACAAAAAACATGTAATCATAAAAAGAACTACTATTATTAAGAAAATCGTAGAACACCTTCGCATCCATGTGCGCATGAGTAATTATCATCATAGAATAACATAATTGCAGCTAATTCATAGAACACAAGCACAATCGTAGAAAATTTAGATAACACAGAGGTACTTCAATAGTAAACAAAACTAGTTCAGGTAATATAGAGATACTTCAACATATTTTGCATTCATTAACATCCAAAACCAAGTTACAAACCTAAGTCACAGCCTGCACACACAACCAATGGGGTCCGCACACAGCAAGACTGAGGATCTTCGCGCACACAGCCAGTAGGAGTCCTTACCAATTACTACCCAAAACAGATCTCAATAGTTCATACTAAGCATCAATCTTTCTTACTTGTTCCTAGACTGAAACTATCTATCTATTTATATTATCATAGCATATGCTATCCTGTGGTCTGCAAACCATGGTTCTCAGTCTCTAGGTCTACCCTTTGACCCATTACAACACATTGGGGGCTTTGACCCACCCCAAAGCCCCTATGCTAGAATAATTACTAAAAAATATATATCAAAAAACACAGCTAGGGGGCCCCGTTCCAACAGGCCCCTAACACAATCTTGTGACTCGTCTCAAGTCACAACGGTCGTGGGGTTTGAATTTTTTCCTGGAGCTACTTGATTGCATTGACCAGACGGGGAAACACTCCTTCGCTCTGTACAATAGCTTTCTACACAATCTCCACCAAATTTTGTGAAGTTGGGCCTTCTGTGGCAGTGGTGACACTCTCTAGGGTCTGATTGAGCTGTTTGACCGCGACATACAAGTCTTGAGATATCCTGAGGGCTTCAATGACCCATGGATTGAGGTGGTCACTCATAACCTTCTTCTTGTGGCGAAGCTCTTCCAGGTCATCTCTGAGTGCATGGCTGGCTCGTATATGGGCCAGGCGTTGGGCTGGGATCAGAGTGGGCATTATAGCCTCCATTTGCTAGAATTCTTCTTCTTTATGGTGCAGTTCTTGGGTAAAATCACACAGAAGAGGGTCACGATGCACCGTAGACCATAGCTTCATAGTTGTCTCAAGAAATTCGGTGCCCTGAGAAATTTGTGTGGTAATGGTGTTTGTAGCTTCTATGACCAGCACAACTCTCTGGGCGCATACCTCAGGAGTGGTTTCCGGCTGCAACTTAGCTTGCAACACAACAATCTATTGCTCCATCTCAGCCTTAACGCTCTGGATATTAGTTTGAGAAGCTTTTTTATATGAATATGCAACTTCTTAGATATTTTCTAGATATTGAATTTAGGGGCATTTACTGGATATGTCACCTTTGATAAAAGGATGAGATCCAGACGCTACTTGGCCCTTTACAGACTCTGTCTTCAGAACTTGTAGAAGTTAACACTCATGATTTGAAAATGAAACTACTTGTACTTGCTATTAAAGGTATTCATTTCCATAAAATAGGTGTGCAAAGTGTTTAGATAGTCTTGCAAGTGAAACAAAGTGATTTTGGTGAATTTCTGAGTATTATGTGTGAAGGAGTGTTATTTCTTTTTACTGTTTAACATATTAAATATGAAAAACACAGCAAGATAAAATCATATAATATAACACAGCAGCTGATGAGGCAGTTCACCCTTCCTGGGCTACATCTTCCAGGTCCAAGGCCCCCAAATGGGCATGTCCTTGCTCTTATTAGATGGTAAAATTGGTTATACAGTGATAAGAAAGCCTAAACAAGCAAGATAAGCCATGGAAATGAGTTCATAACATAGAAAATAGTAAATATTGGCTTTCTTTTCACCTCTAATGGTTAACCATAGTCCAATACAGCTCCAACACTCCCTAGGCCCTTATGGCTCTCCAAGCTTCTCAGCTAAAAAATTACCTGAAGATCAGCTCTGTTGACTCTACAACCTATGCCATTGGTTCTGGAATGCTCAAAATACCCGAAATCAAAATAAAATAGCTCCAAAAGATTCTTTCTAGTGAAAGTTATGCCAAACTGAAGTTTTGTCCAAGTTGGCCTAAAGAAACTCCACTAAACTTGGGAGAACTGGAGATAAGCTCGCTAATTTTGGCAAAGTCTGCCCAAAATAGCATGACCACCTAATTTTTTGGAACCATTAGGGGCTAGAATTTATGGCTAAGTGGTAGTGGTCACATGGACCAGCTCCACTGCCAGCGGAACCGTTTGGGGCAATGGTTATAAAATTGTGGCATGTAATTGTTATGGCATAACCGTCACCACATATCATGTGAAAAACCACTTTAACTGCGTTGTAACATAACCTCTAGTGGCTATAGCCCATGGTTTGGGACCTTTGGTCTTATGCATAGGGGGCTGGCCCTTAGGGAATGGCCCCCTCTCAGCCCCAACGTGACCTTTCATAAAGTTCAAATATGCGGTGTGATCTTGATATGTTAAGAACCACTGTGCGGGTGGGTCAGTTGGGCCTGTGGGCTAGCGACCACCCCACCTGTAGTCAAATCCTGCCAACATACAATAATTTTTGCCATGGAAAAATATTCGGTCCTATGGCCACGTGGCGGCCTCCGGGCCTACCATGCGGCAGTTACTAATTGATCCAAAACTTATAGTTATAAAAATTCTCCAATATATGAATGCCAAGTGTCAAGCCATGACTTGCTCTTGAAGGAATATTCCATGGAATATTATATGGAATATTCTTGAAATATTCTGTGGAATATTATTTTTTTAATATTTTTTAATTCAAAGTCAACCCTGGTCAAACTGGTCTTTTGCATGAAATTGTGAATTTTCAAACTTGAATAAATTTCACATAAAGTGTCGGATTTGAGTGTCGTTCACAGCTACAGGATCGTATAGACGAGGTCAATCTATTCGTTCTAGTTTCAACCAATTCTAATCAGTTCCAATTTTGAGCATTTTCTTCACTTAGGACATGAACACTTGATCACACCTCCCCATTGGGAAGCTTTTGGACCCCAAAAGCCTTCAATTACCTGTTAAGAAGATGAGGGTATAGGTCCCTCACCTTTTCCACCTCAATTCAATTTGCCTTTCTTGGTTTGCTGCCTTTAAGACCAACCTGAACATAATCAACATTTCCCCTCCTTGAAGTGCGCGTCCTTTTGTCAAGGATAGCATCCTCTTTTAATTCATCCAAAAAAATTGGCGAGAAATCCTCCATGGATGGCAGCTAAATGTCACTTTCAATATCAGCAATTAAAGGAGGTTCATACAAACATAAATTTTCCACATTCACAATGGAATACATTTGCATGTATGAAGGCAAATCTAATTGAAAAGCATTATTTCCAACTTTCTTAAGGATCTTGTCTAATGTTCCTAACTAGCCCAAGCTAGTAGGAATATTCAATATCATTTTATTTTTATGTTTTATGAATAGAATGTAAAGGAGAACAAATAAAAACTCCTAAACATGAGAATAAATCAATGCCCAATGTGAACAAAGTCAAATCAAGGCTTGCTCAATAAAATCCACTTTTATGTGAAACAGGTTCAATCTATTCGACCGGATCAACAAGACCAAATCATAAAGCAGTCCAGATATAATGAACCTCCTAGATGATCAGCGCAATCCTATGAGGAGGTCCTCCATGTGAAAGGGGAAAAATGAATGAATATGGTTTAGGGTTTTGCAAACCCTAATATTATATAAGGGAGGGAAAGACTCAAGAAAAGGTTGTTGATGTTAATTCTATTTTGAGATTTCTTAAGCAACTCAAACTCTCTTGGTTTTTTAGCGAAGAGAGAGGAATTCCCTGTTTAGGAATTCCTCTTCCTTCCTTGAGGGTCTCTTGGAGGAAATTGTGCTGCATTGATCCACTATCTAGCATTTTTGCCAAGTTTCACCTCCCTTGACAGCGTAAATCCTAATTAGGGCTTCACTGTTTAGAGAGCTGTAGCAAGTGGAATCTGATCTATTCAGATCTGAAGAGTTCTATTGCATATTTTCAGTGGGAAAGTCATCTAAACCATTGGCAGGAGTGCAATAGCTACTTAGAGCTTCAGAATCCCATCTTGGCATGAGGCCAAAGTGTGATAGACTTCATCTGCATATTTAGCTTTAGAAACTGTGTTATTTTGCAGGGAGAGTTGTAGTGTCCATTTGGTAGCAGTTTGGAGGAGAGATCTTCGGTGAAAGGACTCCTTTCCTTCACTGAGGTGATCTGTGGATTGTCCAACCAATACATGTTCTATTTCAGATCTGATCTTCTATGTAACATATTATTCAGAAATTTTTGAATTTTACTGCAGATCCATGGTGTAGATCTCAAATCTATTCAGTGTTCTTCATGTTCTGTTGAGATCCCCAAGGGGAATGTACTTAAAAGTCATTTTTGCATATAGATCCCACTTAGATCTATATTTTTGTACTCTTATCTGTTATAGATCTGAAACATAATAGAACACTATTGTAGATTCCTATAAATTACATTTTCTGGTTCATCCTGCAATTCCTTCTGTTGTAATGCTGGGTTTTGAGGCATTTCTTCATGTATAGAGCTGTATTTTCTCATGTAAAACTATTGGATAATATTATAAAATTTACATACTATTATTCCTATATAAATACATCTAACCCTTCATAAAATTATGCTTTTGAAGCTTCAGTCCAATCTGCATACTTTAAGCCATGGGGAATATGGGTTTTCTAGCCTAGTCGGGAATGGAGGATCTGTTTAACATAGTAAAACGCCTTTTTTTGAGCTGAAATTCGGTATGTAGGTCCCTATTAACCTAATATATCATATCCAGCCATCCACTTCCCTTATTTTTACGCTGATACTTGAATGCATTCATTTTATGTCATAAATACTCACTTTTCCCCACTATCAGATGAAGGGATTGAAACTATTTCTTGCTGATGTGTTTATAATTGGTATATGAGTTTATATAACCATATTTTATGTAGTAGTAGCTCTCTTCACTTTCAGCAGGTCGTTTTACTTTGCTGCAACCCCTCATTGGGCATTTTCTTAAAGGTAACTAGGTGTGGGAGATATGTATAACCCACCTAGTCTTATTTGTTTCATCTCAAATATTGGATTCAGATTTTATATTGTCTGATATAAAGGATACAAGAGTTATTTTCCTGTTTCAAATCATATTTTACTAAAAATGCGTTTTTCAGTGCATGATTCATGAGTTGTTCCTAAAAGGGAACATTACATCTTGAATGGACCATAACGAATAGGCTTCATCTTTTTACCTTATCCCTACATTCTTTCCTTAATAATATGTAACCATAACTCATCCCCTTCTTCAAACTTATGATCAATTTTGTGCTTATCATGCCTCTCCTTGTACTTGCCTTGACTTTTTTCAAGCTGTTCTTGAACTTGCTAATGTATGAGCTTAATTATTTCAATGAAAATGTGAGCTTTGTCAATGTCACTATGACCATCAATAGCCACATCCTTCTCAATAATAAAATCTAAAGGTGACTTAGGCAAATACTTAAAACAAGCTTCAAAAGGTGAAGTATTTGTAGAAGGGTGCTTGGCCCGGTTGTAAGCATGTTGAATGTAATGGAAATGTTCATCCCAAAGCTTGGGATGCTTGTTGAAATAACCTCTCAAAATATGTACAATGGTTTTGTTCACTACCTCTATTTGGCCATTGGTTTGCTGATGGAAAGAAGTACTCTTCTTCAACTTGTTGTCCATCATCTTCCATAAATTGGACCAAAAATTCCCCACAAATCTGGAATCCCTGCCACTAACAATAGAAGTAGGCAAGCCATAATGAACCCATACATGTTCAAAATATAAATCAATAGTTTTTTCAGTAGTTATAGATTTCTTACATGGCATAAGAATACACATCTTTCTGAAACGATCAACTACTACATAAAGATAATCATGCTGCTTTCTAGATAATGGTAGCCCTCCAACAAAATCCATAGAAACAATTTCACATGGTCTAGAAGGTACCGGCAATGGCATATATAAACTAGGATTCCTATTGCTAGGCTTGCTTGTAGCACATAATGAACAACCTATAATGAAACATGAAACACTATCTACCATGTGAGGCCAATAACAATACCTCTGTAAATGTGCCACCGTTTTGCTTACCTCGAAATGTCTAGCTATGCGAGAAGAATGAGCCTCTCTCATCATGCTTAATCTCTCCCCTTGTGGTATACATAACTTGCCCATATGAAACAACAAATTATTATGCAAACAATAATCATTCTCCTCAACATCATTCCCTTCACTCAAGTTAGCATACACATCCTTAAAATCAACATCTGATGCATATTGTTCTATGTATCTCTCATGCACAATAGAATCATTCTTAAGAAAAGTACTAGCACTAATAATAGGCCTTGAAATTATATCATCAACCTTGTTGTAAATACCTTTCTTGTACCTTATTACCAAGTGAAATTGTTTTAGGAAGCCCATCCATCTAAAATGCCGTGAATGCTACAATTTACTTTGCAATTGCAAGTATTGTAAAGGTTGATGGTCGTTATGAACAATTGTTTCTTTGCCCATCAAATAGTGTTTCCATTTTTTGACACTTTGTACCAATGCATACAACTCTTTATCATATGTAGGATAATTCACAACAACACCATTAAATGTCTTAGAATGAAATTCAACAGGCTTACCATGCTGTAAGAGAATTGCATCCATGGCGTAATCAGTAGCATCTATCTGAATCTCGAATGGCTCTCTCAAGTATGGTAATGCAAGAACTGGAGCTGAAATTATCTTCTCTTTCAAAGACTCAAAATATTTCTGTTTCTTTCCTCCCCATTGGAAAGCATGCTTCACACTAGTCACTGCATGCATAGGAGCTACTATGGAAGAGAAGTTAGAAATAAACTTCCTCCAATACTAAGCTGCACCCAAAAAACTTCTTACCTCTGTAATGGATTTGGGAGTAGGCCAATTCAAAATGGCTTCTAATTTGGAAGGATCAATTCTCAAAGTGCCTCCTCCTACTATGTGTCCCAAATAAACCAAAGAAGTCTTTCCAAATTCACACCATGAAATTTTAAGAAATAGCTGATTTTTCTTCAAAACATCAAGTACTTTCTTAACATCCATCACATGCTCTTCTCTAGTCTTGCTGAAAATTAAGATGTCATCTAAGTAGAAAATAAAGAAATCATCAAGAAAATGACGTAATACATCATCCATTACCCGCATGAAAGTTGCAAGTGCATTGCATAAACCAAATAGCATAACAAGCCACTCAAAGAGTCCCTGTTTGGTTTTAAATGTAGTCTTCCAAATGTCACTTTCTGCAATTCTAACTTGATGATAACCACTATGTAAGTCTAACTTAGTGAAATATTTAGCATATTTTAGCTGATCCAAAAAATCATCTATCCTTGGAAGTGGGTAATGATTCTTTACTGTTATTTTGTTCAATTCCCTGAAGTCCACACACATGCACCAAGTTCCATATTTATTTGGAATCAACACTATCGGTGACCCACATGGCGAAGTGCTTGGTCTTATGAATCCTTTGTCCAACAAGTCTTTAATTTTCCTCTTGATTTCAACATTCTCCATGATAAACAAACAGTACATGCCGATGTTAGGAAGAGGACAATCTTGATGTAAATGGATCTCATGCTGAATCTCCCTTTCAGGAGGTAAACCTGTCGGTTCCAGAAAAATCTCATGCCGTGCATCAACTACATAATATAAATCTGATTTAAGCTTGGAATCAAAATTTTTAAATGACTCATGATTCATATCAACCTTGGGCTTAACCATAAGAAGTACAAAACTCTTGCTAGAATTGACTAGCCTTTTTACCTGTCCCGCATTTACCATCGCTATAGTTATCTTCTTGCAATGTGCTCTGACAATGAACTCCTTGCCATCTTTAAAGAGATGATATTTGTTTTCATGGAAATGGAAGATCGCTTTCCTATCAAATAAGTAAGGACTTCCCAAAACAATTCCTGATATATCAAGCAGCACCACATCAAGTTCAACTGTGTCAATAAAGTGTGCAGTTATGGCGAATCGTAATATGCACTTTCTTGAGACTTGTAAGTTTTCATCCTTGCATATCCACCAAAGTGGATAAGGCTTTGGATGTGGAATGGTCTCAAGTTTTAGCTATTTTACCAAGTCTTCTGATATGAGATTTTCTTGTGACCCACTGTCAAACAGTGTGTCAATTTTTGTATGTTTTGAGACTACCCTCACATGGAACAATTCAATTCTTTCTTCCTCACTAGGAGCTTGTACATGACAGTTTGAAGTAATAGTGCTTTATTTAGTTTTAGTTTCTTTTACCTTCATACTTTTCAAACCCATGGCTACAATTTTGGTTTCATCCCTTGAATCATCACCTAAATCTTGAGGTGTAGTTGTAGTAGCTACAGTTTTCTTCTTTCCGTTGTTTTTGTTAAACTGGTTTCTTTTTTCAGGATGTAATTTCCAACAGTTTTTTTCTTCATGACATTCTCTTGAAAAACGTTTACAAATGACCTTTTCACCCTCTTGTTTGATAGATGAATTATTTTTTCCTTTTCCCTTAAAATTTTTATCTTTGTTCTTCCCTTTGAAAGGCTTGTTTCTACCCTCATCAAAAGTGTTTTTCCCTCTAGCCTCTAAATGCGTAGCTTGTACACAAACTTCGTCTAGAATAGTAGGATTAAAAATAAGGATAGTGTGTTTAAGGTAACTGTGCAAACCACCTATATACTTCAGAAAAGTATCTTGACTTTGTAAGTGTACCCCTAATAAGAGTGCTCTTCTCCTAAATTCCTGGGTATAGTCTTGCACATTCTATCCCTTAAGTTGTCTAAAGTTTTTCCAGTTCATTATAGCCTTTTGAAGATGAGAAAGAGGATAAAATTTCTTCTTGATGGAAATAATAAATTAAATATATGATAGAGCAATATTACCATTTTTATTGATTTTCTCCTTGGTCTTGGCTTCCCACCATACCAAAGTTTCTCCATCCATCCTTAGCAAGGCTAGTTGTATTTTAGTGTTGTCATCATGCAGATTTTGAATCCTTAAATAAACTTCCAATTCTCTGATCCAATTATGTAATTTCACTACATTAACTTCACCGTTAAACAATGGCAATTCAAATTTGACATCAAGCTTTAGAAAAGGATTTTTACCAGTGGTTTTTGACTTATGTGACTGATTTACCGAAGTTGAGGAAGATGATGACGAGGAAGAGGATGACAATGGAGATGGTGGATCACCATTTCCTCCATTCCCTTTCTTTGAATGATCATTACCCTTATTTCCTCCTGAGGAATCCTCTCCTTCTTTTTGGTTTTTAGACCCTTCTCCAGCAATCCTATCATTTCTTTCTTGATAGAGGATCCTTACCATTTCAGTCATATCCAAGAAAGCTTTCCGAAATACCCTTTCTTCTTCCTTGGGATCCATCTCTTCAGGAGTTTCACCTTCTCTTGAAGACATTCTTGTAGCTTCTTATAGGGCTCTTGGAGGTGGTTCTCTGACCCTTCTTGGTTGTGGATTAGTTTTTGCACTAACCAATTTTCCTTCACCTCTCTTGAATTTTAACCTAGTCAGCATCAAAACTTGCAAACAAATGACTTAATCTTTGCACAAAACAAATGCCGAGTAAAAACTCTAGCTCTAATACCATAGCTACGTGCAATAGTCTGAATATGAAACTTGTTAGATACGATCTCGAAGATTGGCCCAGCCAAGGGGCATTCTTTTGAATATGTCACCTTTGATAAAAGGATGAGATCCAGAGGCTACCTGGCCCTTTATAGAATCTGTCCTTAGAACTGGTAGAGGTTAACACTCATGATCTGAAAATGAAACTACTTGTATTTTCTGTTCAAGGTATTCATTTTCATAAAATAGGTGTGCAAAGTGTTTATATAGTCTTGCAAGTGAAACAAAGTGTTTTTGGTAAATTTGTGAGTCTTATGTGTGAAGGAGTGTTATTTATTTTTACTGTTTAACATATTAAATCTCAAAAACATAGCAAGATAAAATCACATAATATAACACAACAACTAATGAGGTATTTCACCCCTCCTGGGCTACATCTTCCGGATCTAAGGCCCCCAAATGGGCATGTCCTTGCTCTGATTAGATGTTCAAATTGGTTATATAGTGACAAGAAAGCTTAAAAAGGAAAAATAAGCTATGGAAATGAGTTTAGAATACATAAAATAGTAAATTTTGGCTTTTTTTCACCTCCAATGGTTAACCATAGCCCAATACAGCTCCAACACTCCCTCGGCCCTGATGGCTCTCCAAGCTTCTCTGTTGAAAACGTACCTAAAGATCAATTTTTTTTTACTCTAAAACCTATTCCATTAGCTCTGGAATGCTCAAAATAACTGAAAAAAAAAAAAAATTCACTCCAAAAGGTTCTATCTAGTGAAAGTTATGCCCAACCGAAGTTTTGTCCAAGTTGGCCTAAATGAACTCCACTAAACTTGGGAGAACTGGAGATAAGCCCGGTAATTTTGGAAAAGTATGCCCAGAATGGCGTGACCACCTAATTTTTTAGAACTGTTAGGGGCTAGCATTTATGGCTAAGTGGTAGTGGTCACATGGACCAGCTCCACTTCCGACAGAACCGTTTGGGCCAACGATTATAAAACCGTGGCATGTAATTGTTATGGCATAACCATTGCCGCATATCATGTGAACAACCACTTTAACCACATTGTAACATAACCTCTGGTGGTTATAGCCCATGGTTTGGGACCTATGGTCTTATGCATAGGGGTTGGCCCCCTTTCCGCCCCAACGTGACCTTTCATAAAGTTAAAATATGCGGTGTGGTCTTAATATGTTAAGAACCACTATGTGGATGGGTCGGTCAGGCCTATGGCCTGGCGGCCACCTGACTCGCAGGCGAATCCTACCAACACACAATAATTTTTTCCATGGAAAAATCTTCGGTCCTGTGGCCATGTGGTAGCCTCTAGGCCTGCTACGTGGTGGTTACTGATTGGTCCAAAACTTACAGTTATAAAAATCCTCCAATTTGTGAATGCCAAGTGTCAAGCCATGACTTGCTGCTGAAGGAATATTCCATGAAATATTCTATGGAATATTCTTTATTTATTTATTTTTAATTCAAAGTCAACCCTGGTGAAACTAGTCTTTTGCATGAAATTGTGAATTTTCAAACTTGAATAACTTTCACATACAGTGTCGGATTTGAGAGCCGTTCATGGTTACAGGATTGTATCGACGAGGCCTATCCAGTCGTTCTAGTTTCAACCAATTCTGAGTAGTTCCAATTTTGAGCATTTTCTTCACTTAGGAAATGATTAATTTAAAAGCTATGATGAGTCCCTCAATCTTGGCCTGGGGGGTGGTGGAGGCCGGAATGTCTTTAGTCACATCTGTGTAGAATCTATTGATCAGACACTCCAACTCAGTCTGTTGTGTGGCAACAAGGATACACGTGGCTTGTGCCTGGGTCACCTTGGTATTTTTTTCTACAATGGTCTGCTCAGCTGTACTTAGCTGCTGCTGCACCTGTCACTCTTTGTGCTAGATTTCCTGAAAGAAGAATGTGTGGAGAGCCTATAGCGACTCGCGCTAAAGTTGGGCCAAGTCTAGATTTACTTCTATACAAGCCTGGACTTGCATGCATAAGCTGGGTGGAATTAGAGTGATTGTTGTGCCTGGCATGGGGCAAAGGCGACTGTTGGTCATGGAGATAAAATCAATGTTGGTCACTTGAGGCTGCCTCACTTGCACCATGCTCTTCTAGAGGTTATCGGCTTTGATCTGAAGAGCTTGGACCTCGGACTGTAATGTGACGACTGCATTCTTCTGCTTCTCTTCCAAGGCAAGCCACCTATCCTCTAAAGTGAGGGTGACCGCATCTGCAATTTGATCCAATTCTTCCTTGGTTAAGGTAACCTCAATCTCCCTACCGGGCCTTGTAGCCCGTCATTTCATTCACCGGCCCTTGAGAGGTTCAACGGTCTGTTTCGTGCCCCATGGGGAACCAACATGCTATGCATCTAGGCCCTCAGTCTTCATGTCCCGCTATGACTCCTGCTCTATGCCATGTGTTGCATCCTTCGTTCTGGCAGAGCCTTCCGAGCCATGACCTTTTGAGTTCTTGGGAGTATCAGGTGGGGTGGTTTTTGGAGCTGTGCTTGTACTAGTAGTGTCGGTTGTGACAGGGCCATCCGATTTGAATCCCAATTTCCAGTGCGGTGGCCAAGTGGCGATGAGCCAATTAGTTCTTCATCGGAGACCATGTAAGGAAGTGACATCCAAGTTGGATCCTTACGGCCCTGAATCTGCATGTTGTGCATTGTAACTTGGAATGTCACAATGTGCTTATACTTTTCATAGACTGTTGGCAACAGGCATCACTGGGAGTGAATTACTGCTGTGAGTGCACCCTAATACAATAACCAAAAGACTTTATTTTCCTCAATATGCTTCGCATCATTTTAATCCCACAAGTTTTCATAGTGCACCCCTTCACACATGCCTGGTTCGAGCTCAGGGAGGACCAATCCTTCAGGGTCTTCCCATGCGACTAATGCAATTAGGAGCAATATCCAAGAGTAACATAACACCCTCCCATGGTCTTGGGCCTCACGCACATTTTCCAGAAACTCGGTGCAGAGGAACTATGGCCAGTTAAAGCAGACCCCCTTTTCGCAGTGGCCATAAAGCTGAATTACATAGGTGGGGACAGTCATAGTGTGACACTTGCGCATCATTTTATAGGCCAGTAGCAGGGTACCCATATGAACTCCAGGGTTGGAAATAGTGTTGATTAGGAACCCTCTTATGTTTCGCTTAACATGGTAGTCTTGTTGCACCTTGTCGGTGATCTGTTGCTCATACTTCTTGCAGATGCGTTCCATGGGATTCATCCCCTCCATGGGGAGACCAGTAATGCAGTGAATTAGGGTGGCATTGATGGGAATGCAATCCTGGATCCACAAGCTATTGTCATGGATCAAGGCTAGTAGCTATCTCACAACTAAGTCAGTGATATTGTATTAGCCAAAGTGAGGCATCTGTAGCAATTTTAATAATCCTGAACCTTCTGACCCATATGCTCGTGGCTTTGGTGATACCTTTAGCACATCGTCCTCCAGTACTCTTTCAAGATATAGCTTAGGTGCCAATTTTGGGAAGGCCTCTAGGTTGGCAAGGTTGTGATCATCTAACTTAAGTGATGGGAGTCTACCAAATTCTTCTCCAATTATAGGGACTTCATTTGGAATCAGCGGCATTTGCATATAGGAGCACAAAACATCCATATTCTTGGGCCTGCACACTGAGGGTCTTATAGGCCGAACATAGGGTGGTAGCCAAGTTAGCAAGGCAGCGAGCAGAGCTTCTTCCTGAGCAGACAGAGGTCACTTTGTCGGGTTAGGCGAGCATGAATTAGGCACCTTTCGGGGGGTTTTCACATTTCAAGGGGAGGTGTGTGGCTTCACCCCAGCCAATTTCATGGTCCTCCCATGCCCCTACTCCTGGCCTTTCCCCTTACTCTTCTGTTTCTCCACCTACTTCCCCTTGGTCGATGTGGACATGACCTCTTCGACTTCAGGGGTTACCTCTAATACTTCATCGGATTCTCTCTTAGTAGAGGCCATGGTCTGTGATGACTCAACAAGATTGGTCACAATAATTATTGCTTAGAAGACGAACTTGGGGTTTCTGCTCTCAGAGGGGTAGCATGCCCACACATGAACAGAGCACAATAGTTACCGAAATTTTCAAGGCACAATACTTTTGGGACATGCGGAACCCAATTCTCATCTACCCTCCTTCATTTATAGCTTTGGATAGTGAACAATGATTGGATGGAGCTTAGCTGAAACTTACCATCAAGGAAACGGCAAAAAATCCTCAGAAATCGCTGCATTAATTTCCTACTTCCCGTTGATTCCAACAGTAAAATTGGCTTTTTACCCAGCTTTATTGTTCCAACAGCTAGTTTTCACAGCTACGCATTACCCCTGCGTGCCCATACCACCTTTCCGTGCTACGGTCGACCCCCATGCGCCCAGTGCACCTTTTTGTGTTGTAGTCGACCCCTTCGCACCAAACACACCTTTCCATGTTGTGGTCGACCCCTACACGTATAATAGGTTTGCCTGCATTTTTCCTCTGCCCTATGCGTACCCCTCCTAATACAGCTAATCCGGCCATATAGTCATTTGGTATGCACCGAGATGGCCCGATATGGTTTGAGACAGCTACTATTAACGTATCTTGGCAGGGGGTCCCCACGCAGCATAGCCAATCTCACCGTACCGCCATTCATAATTTTTTCTACGATATAAGATCCCAACCAATGCTGGCATAATTTCCTTGGGTGGTGCGAAAACTAGCTATCATATAATAATAATATCTCGTCTTATTAAAACAAATTCTATCAAATATGCCTATCATGCCAGGCTTTTTCCTGGGCCTTCTGAACGTGATGATGAAAGTTAGCAATGAATCGATCTTCCTCCAAGGCGACGAGCTATGCTAAGCATTCCTCCATGATATTGGGCTCTGCCATGTTTGTAAAGGTTGTGATGCACAAGCTAGGGATGATATACTCCAAGGGAATAATAGCCTCCTTCCCATAAACCATCCAAAACAGTTTTTTCCCCATCAATTTCTTGCACATGGTTCGATAATCCCAAAGGACTGAGAGGATGCGCATGTCCCAATCACTTCGATCAACATTACAGACCTTGGTAAGCACTTGTTCTAGAATTTTATTAAAATCTTCTACTGTTCCATTTTCTTGTAGGTGATATGGGGTAATTTTTGCATGGTGGATTCGAAATTCCTCTGTCAAAGCTTGAATTGTGTCATTAATGAAATGCGTACCTCCATTGTTCATCAGTATCTTTAGACAACCATACCTAGTTAAAATATGCTCAAAAGTAAAGTGCACAGTGGTATCTGCAGTGCAATCCTTCACAACTTGCACTTCTGCCCATCTGGTTACATAATCGGTCGAAGTGAGGATGTAGCGAGCACCTACTTCTTACTTGGTGGATTGATGGGCCCAATGAAGTCTATTACCCATTTATCGAATGCCTACAGGGCCATCTATGGTTGTAAAGGCATTTTGTCCCTGCGCGACAGTCTTCCTGTCCGTTGGCATGTGTCGTAGGCTTTACAATAGTCGTGAGAGTCGCTATGTAATGTGGTCCACCATAGGCTAGCTCTTAAGATCTTTTCCGTCATCACTTTTCCTGCGTAGTGACCTCCTATTACGCCTCCATGGGCTTCTGCTAAAATGGCTTGTATTTCATGCTCCAGTACATATCTTCGCAGTACCTCATCAGCTCCTAGCTTATACAAGTGGCCTACAATGATGGTAAAGTTAGTTACATGGGTTACCAACTCTTCTTTTTGTTGTACCGAATATCCTGCAGGTGCCATCCCCGTAGTTAGGAATTGAATAACATTGGCAAAGTGCTCATCAAGTACCTTAATAGTAATAGTTGCGCATCAGGAAATACTTCCTCTAGGTTGGTTGGTTCTTCACCACTCTCGATTCGGGACAAGTAGTTTGGTACAGCATTTAATTTCCCCGCCTTCACAATTATCTCAAAGTCATATTCTTGAAATAGTAGTAACCATTGGCAAATATTCCCCCCCAACACAAGCTTATTAACGAGGTACTTCAAGGCTGAGTGACCCGTGAACGTATTGAAGTGCCATCCTAGCAGATAATGTCAATATTTCTATAGGGAATACACCATTTCTAGCCCCTCGCATTCAGTAGTGGAGTAGTTACGCTCTACGCTAGAGAGTTTTCTACTAGAAAACGCAACTAGGTGGTCAATGTCCCCCTCCCCGGGCTGCATAAGGATAGCTCCTAGGGCGATCCATAAAGCATCCACGTGGACATGGAAAACCTTTGCCTAGTTCGAAAATATGAGGATAGGTGCAAAGACCATCTTTTCCTTGAGTAACTCAAAACTCTTCTGACACTCCGCGTCCCAAAAAAATGATACGTCATTCTTTAGCAACTTTTCCATGGGTGTCGTGATCAGTGCGTACCCTTGAATAAAATTCCTATAGTAGCCTGTGTGCCCGAGGATGGAGAACAACTATTTCTCAGTTGTGGGTACTGCTAAATTGATGATAACTACAACTTTGGTGGGCTCAACCATCAATCCCTGTCGACAGACTATGTGGCCTAAAAATATCCCAAAAGGTACACAGAATATGCACTTTTTAATATTGAGGGAAATATGGTGCTTTATACAGGCATCCAACATCATGTGCAGGTTCGAGACGTGCTTCTTTACCAATCCAAATATTGTCCAATCATCAAAGTATACTTCCAGGAACTTGTGAATGAACTCCTTGAATATTGTGACCACTACTTGCAAAAAGATGGCAGGGGCAATTTTTAGCCCAAATGGTATGACGGTGTACTAGAAGGATCCCCATTCGGTGGCGAAAGTAGTTTTTTTGCGATATTCAGGTGCGATCATGATTTTATGGTAGCCTGAAAACCCGTTAATGAACGAGTATCCTTCCTGCCCTCCCACACTATTGAGGATTTCATCATATAATGGTGTAGGGAAGGGATCATGTACGCAAGCATCATTCAGCTTACGCAGTTCGACGCAAATTCTTATTTCTCCTTTAATATTTTTCTCTTGGACCACCATAGGGCTTACCCAATTAGACTGTTCTACTGGTTTGATGATACTTGTGGCTAGCATTTTGTCGATTTCTTATCTGACTTTCTACTTATAATCGGGGTTCAATCAATAAGGTCGCTGCTTGATAGGGCGTGCATATGGCTTTAAAGTGATTCGCATGACCCCAAGGTCCCTTGTGATACATTTGAGTTCTGAAAATTTCATGGGGAATAGATCCTAGTACTCTGTGAGAAGTTTCATGACTTTCCAAATAGTATCATCATCCCAGTAATCCCCAATTCTAGCCAGCTTAGGTTTTTCTTCTGTTCCAATGTTTACTTCCCTAATTTTAAGAGGCTTGGTCACATCGACAACTTGCAATGAAGGTCCAGCAACTACTCATTCACCCTCAGATTCTAGGATTGTGATATTTCATGGGTCTTCATCACATTCCTCCATTTATATATTGCGATAGTTAGCAATATCATGAATTTGCATGTCCCAAGATGGTTCCCCATACTCCACATGAGGGCGTGATTAATCAAATAATAGAGCTTTTATGTCTTGCAGGGCTTCATTTAATTCCTCAGTTCCTCCTATCAATCTGAACATCCCCACAAAATCCTCCCTCATGGTATCCCAGTGGTGGGTGCGCTGTTGTAGCTCTGCATCCAAATACCATGCGGTGGGAATTGGTCCCAAGGTATGAATAAATAGGTGGACCTCTTCTTCCCAGGTCATTTCACACCACACCTCCATCCATGTAGAAAAGTGCTTCGCGAGTCCCTGCGACTGAGGAAAATCTCCATGGGTAGGTGAACCAGGGGTTCAAACAGTAGGATCATCATCCTACGACATTCCTCCCAATCCTGAAAATTCCCCATATGAGTTTCCCACCACCACGCAGGGGTTGCATGCATGGCTAGGTTAAGTACCCACATTCTCCATTCCCTTCGGACTTCTTCTTCGAATGATCTAAGAAAATCTCTAATACTACCAGAATCATCAAAGTAAGGTAGCTCTCTCACCTCTGAGGAGATACACTATAAGTTCTTTGTGATCCTCAGACACCGTAGCAAAGATACATCATGCAACTGGTTCTGCCAATTTTCAATCTCCCCATCGGAATCAAAGAGGCATTCAATTTCTTTCTCCCAGCATAGCACACCATGAGCCGTAGGGTTAATCCAATCCTCATCCTGGGTGGTTAGTTTATAGATATGATCAACGTCATCTTCTTTATGCATGGGTTCAGTATACCGCTCTCCCTCTGTTGGGTCTAGAGGGACTATTACTCTCATCCCCCCATTCTCAAAAACCACGCTCATTTTCTTCAAGTTGATAATGCCTCCCATGTCTATATCCCAGTCCAGTCCTAAGATCGCAGGATAAGGGTCCACATCCTCTAAAATTTGAATTACCTCAAAATCCACGTATATCTTAACTCCTATGATATCTACCACAATTTTTATAGTCTCCCCAATGGTATGATATTCTGTTGGTTAGCCATGAGCAACTGTATACTAGACCATTATAGCTTAGGTTCTCCCATCCTCTGCCATTTCTGTTTGGGTAGGACATTCGCATCAGATCCCAAATCCAGGATGACCTGATCCATTTCATAATCACCAATCTATGTAGTTAAATGCATTTCTCGACCAATGCGTTTCTTATGCCTATAAATTTTTTGGACATATTTAAATTCCATTAGAGCGTTAGTCATTTTCGCGCAACTGTCTATTAATGCTTGAAGATTTTCTACTGCCTTCTGGTTGCATAGAAACTTCATGCATGCTTGTAGGAATGTTTTAACTTCTTCATATGTTTTTAGGTTTGTGGGAGCCTTGGAGGTTGATGCCTCATTTTTGGTAAAGTCTCTGCGAGCTTCTAGGAAGGTTTCTTTCTCTTTCTGTAGGTCCAAGCTTTCATGTTTGATAGCGGCTTTTCATATCAAGGGTTCAACTGCAGCTCTTTCCTTAGCTCCTCCAGTAGCCATGCCACTGTGCATAATGACATTAATACTAGGTTCTTCATCACATGGTTTTGCCTTAACCCTTTGTACATTCTGCGTTGGTATCTGTTTTTTTTCCTGCATCTTTGCTATCAATACTGGACAATATTCGATTGCGTGATCCAACTTTCTACAATATCTACAAGATTCTCATGCAGGGTTCAGATAGTCCCTTGCGAAGTGCCCTACTTCTCCAAAATTATTGAAAATCAATTACCCTCTTCCCCGACCAGCGCTTTCGCCTCTCCCTCCCCCCCCCCCGGCCTCTGGCAGGGGAGCCTTCTCGTCCTGAGGAGGATAGTGGCGATGAATGGTTAGCCTACACCTTGTACAGGTTTCCTCTGTCTATCATTAAGTCATATGTCCAGCAGTTGTGTTCATAATGTCCCACATATGAGCAGAATTGACACCATTGTTGCTTAAAATATGGAACATAGGCACCAAGACAGGGGCAATCGTTGATATCATGTAGTCCAGCTACGCGGTAGTCAGCACACCATAAAATGGGGGTGCTTGGCCATGTAGCCTATTTAGGGCGCAATGGGTTGGGCCCCCCATTCTGCATATAGTCTACCAGTAGAGGGAACTAATCCTTAGTGTGGCCTGACAGCCTGAATCTTATGCACAAAACATCTGGACTAGCTTCTTTTCCTTGCTCCTTTCACAAATTCTAGATTTCGAGGTACATTGCCTCTAGCTGTCCTTGGATCTGTTGTACCCCAAACTGGCATCATCTCTTGGCATAGCTTATAGCTTCATGGAAATATCCAAGGCTTTCTCATGTGTATAAATCGCTTGTTCACCCATATGCCCATGCAGGTGAGGTAATAACATGGCAATGAACCATTCCTTGTGTTGGCTATCCTCATACTTAAATTCCCCATCTCTAATAACCTTCTTTAGCCATTGATAAACCTCCCATATAGACCCAGTAGGTCCCTGTTTAACGTCTTTCAAGTCAACCACCAGTTGAGCGTACGACTTAGGCTTCTGAAACTTTTGTTTTAAAGTATCCTTAATTTCTTGTATTGATGTATCCGCATGCTGGCCCACGTACCCCATGAACCAATCCAAGGCCCTTCCTTCAAAGGCTAAGGATAGTTGTGGCCTTTTTACAGCATTACTAGAAATATTTTGTGCAGTCCATACTGATTCCGCTACGAACCAAAATTGTTCCATGTCTTCATCCCCCACACCCTTGAAGGTGGGAAGATTCATGTTTGTGGCCATATCTTCTTCTGGTAGTGGTGGAGGGGTAGGGGAGTTCTTGCCCTAACGCTAATTCGACGATGGTGTAGCCGGAGGACTAGTTCCTTCGTGCGTAGATGGTTCTCTTAAGTGGTTGTAGACAGATCTATCCCCTTCTTTATTGACTCTGTAGTACTAACCACTTCGTGCTGTACTCTCACCCTAATCATAGGTCATTCATTCGATGTCACTACAAAAAATGCCTTTTTCACGCAGTAATATTTTAATTAGTAGCAGTAATGTTCGCAAGAACTTACCTTAGAATCCCTTGAAGAACCTCCGCTCCGCTTCAGAGTAGGATATGAACTGATAAACTGCAAATTTTGTTACAAATCCTCCTAGCACACTATCCACCCAGTGATCTATGGTCTGAGTGATTGTGTTGTCAACCTTCTCCAATTGTTGAATCAATTCTGGAGTCCACTGCATAACCTGATCATCCTTCCAATGCATCTAGAATTCTACTAGCCTTGCTAGCCACTCCTGTAGCTCATGCATGAAAGTTAGAAATAAAATTTCATATGCTTCTGTGAAAATATATTTGTTCTTCCACTTTTCAGCCATTAGCTTTGTGCTGCAATTCTCTTTTTATGGAAAATTATTGAATCTATTGTTCGAACCAATCTTTGAGCTCCAATTTCTCAGGTCGCCAATGGCCTCATGGCATTACCTGATATCTCTCTCAAAATTCTCTTGGTCCCAAAAAAGTAACCATTTGTTGGCTTAAGGGGTCTTGAACCAGGTTCAGATTTGAGGTTTGCCAACAAACCCCTATACTACTAGCCCTTTCCATAATGACCTACTTCAACAGTGCAAGGTCTCACCCGAAGTAGTATGGGTGGGTACTGGAACCAGGTTTCCACACCTTGGGAGAAAGTGGGTAATTAAGGCAGTCCTGTTGATATCTATTAGGTTCACAAAGAATTAATCCTACTTTCGATCCCTTAACAGTATAGACAAAATGTAATAAGTAGATCTTAGCAACACCTTCGCATCCACGTGTGCATTAGTAATTATCATCACCGAATAACACAATTGTAGCTAATTCATATAACACAAACAAAATTGCAACTAATTCAGATAACACAGAGGTACTTCAACTGTAAACGCAACTAGTTTAGGTTATATAGAGATACTTTTACATATTTTGCATTCATTAACATCCAAAACCAAGTTACAAACCAAATTCATAACCTGCACACACAGCCAGCAGGGTCCACACACAATAGGACTAAGGATCTTTGCGCACACAGCCAGCAGGAGTCCTTACCCAATACTACCAAAAAAAAATATCAATAGTTTGTACTTATCATCAATCTTTCTTACTTGGTCCTAGACTCAAACTATCTATCTATTTATATTATCATAGCCCGCGCTATCCTGTGGTCCACAAACCATGGTTGGAAGACTCTAGGACTATCTTTGACCCATTACAATACATTGGTGGCTTTGAACCACCCCAAAGCCCCTGTGCTAGACTAATTACTACAAAAAATATATTAAAAAGTGCATCTAGGGGACCCCGTTCCAATAGTTTTCTAATGGAGTTTTTTGCAAGAAGGAATTTGAACGATTCTATAAGAATTATGGTATAGCATGACATAATACTACTCCATACACACCTCAACAAAATGGAGTTGCAGAAAGAATCAACAAGACGTTGATGGAAAATGCAAGAAGCATCCTCATTAACATTGGATTAGGCCAGTAATTTTGGGTAGAGGCAGTAGATATTTCATGTTACTTGCTTGAGAAATCACCTTCATCAGCGTTGGAGGATAAGACTTCACATGAGATATGGAATGGTAAGAAACCCTATCTTTCACATCTGAGGGTATTTTTCTGCGATACATATGTATACGTTCCAAAGGAGAAATGAACTAAGTTGGATATTAAATTGGAAAGGTGCATCTTTATTGGGTATAAGGATGGTTTAAAAGGTTATAAGCTTTAGAAACCAAAAATAAGGAAGGTTGTGTAGAACCGAGATTTGGCATTTAGAGAAGTGAAATATTTTATTAAAAAACAATTCCTACCAAAATAACCTGAGCAGATAATGTTTGAGCTAAAGGACGAAGAATCTGACTCTATAACATAACAAAGATCAGAAGAGGAAGAGCCACAAATTCTAGCTTTCATGAGAAGATCAGATCGAAAGAGAAGGCAACCAAAAAGGTATAGTCCATCTAATTTCTGTTCAAATTTTGATTTATCTATTACTGATGATGATCCCATAATTGTCAGAGTAAAAATATATTGAGAGGATTCCAAACAGTGGAAGGAGGTTGTGGCTAATGAAATGGCATCTTTCAACAAAAATGAAGCTTGGGATCTCGCGGAGTTTTCGGATGGAAGGAAACCCATTGGAATAAAGTGGGTGTTTAAGAAGAATATGAATGCAAAAGGAAAGGTGGAGAAATAAAAATCTTGGTTGGTAGAAAAATGATATTCCCAGGTCCCAAGAATTTATTTTGGTGATATTTTTTCTCATGTTCCCAAGTTAGCTTCTATTATATTACTTTTACCTATTGTTGTTGATTTTGATTTTGAGTTAGAAAATATGGATGTGAAGACAACATTTCTTCATAGGGATATGGAAGAAGGGATATACATGAAGAAACCTAAAGTATTTATGACCAAGGGTAAGAAAGAATTGGTGTGCAAGTTAAAAACGTCTTTGTATGGGTTAAAATATTCACCAAGGATGTGGTGTCATAACTTTGATACAATATACAGGTACTTGGCTTCAACAGAAGAAAATATTATCACTGTGTGTATTTTAAATTAATTGGTGACCATGTTATTTATTTGATCTTGTATGTGGATGATATGTTTCTGATTGGAAATGACAAAGAAATTATCCAGGATTTGAAGAGCCAATTTTCCTCCAAATTCGACATGAAGGATCTTGGTGCTGCAAACTATATTTTGGGCATGGAAATTCAATGAGACTAGGAAAAGAGGAAGCTCCGGTTAAACAAGAGGAAGTATGCTAAGACAACATTGCATTGTTGTATCCTCAATGGAGGTGAGAATCCAAGGGCACATCGGTAATCAAGGCCCATGAATGCAGACATCTGGCGACCCGGAGGAGGATCGGCCTCCCTGTCCTCTTGATTGATCAGACATAATAGGGGGTGTAAATTTGTTTATGTGAAACATATTCACATCTCAACGAATGTGGATGAAGAAGATATTAGGAGTGGAATGGCTCATTTCTATGACATTTTTTTTGGCGTGTTGGTTCAACTCTATGCTCCTTGTTGGTATTCTATGAGCATTCAAAATAAAAAGAGATGGGTGTTCAGAGTATGGTGGAAGCTGTCAAGCTTCCCTGTGTTGGCACTCTATAATTTAGAAGATTGGAAAAATTAAACTATAAATCACAACATCAATCCACTTTGGAGTCCAGGACCTAGCCTTCCTAGACTCATAGAGGACTCTCTCTGTTTTATGATTTAAATCGATTTGACTTTCTGGTTATAGTTGCAGATGTTAGGCTAGTTACAGTGATGGGGTTGTTTGTTTGATTTATTGTGTGGTTGGACATATAGGGCTATAGAGGCTATTCCATTGTGCGATGGAGTCAAATTCTAGAATGGCACATCAAAAATCAAGAAAATCACAAGGCAAGCTAACTCTGCGAAATGGATCTTAAGAGCTGTATGAATCAGGAGGTGGAAGAAAAACTAAGGTTTAGTAGTGACTAAAGATAAATTAAGAATTATTTAATCAGAATTCATCAGAAAAAATTCAGATTGTAAATTGTAGATAGAATTAAGGTGCTCCGACAGCGAATCTTAATCTAAAATTTCTGATTTACAATTAGATGATTAGATACATAATAGAGAAAACAATGGAAACATTTAAAAAAAGAAGAAACACATTGCCATTTTAATACAGTTCAATAATCCTGTAACTGGCCTTTGATTATCGATGTCCAGCTCTAAAATTACCATGCTCCAATAGTTGTTCTTACAGTACAGATGCTAAGATATCCAACCTCTGATAATGAGAATTCTAGCAGTATTTAAGTAACATCTAAGTCGGTTTGCACTAATCTACTCTAGAAACCTTTATTTAATACAAACAAACTGAAATTACACAAGTGTGTCCATGCAAGGCCCGAATAAAGGAAATATATGACGAACACCACCTGTAGAAATTATTATGGTAACTCTTCAATAATTCAAAACTTAGGCGACTCTTCATGAATCAACAAAGTGGCTTGGAGGCAGCTATGATGGTTTCGAAGAGGTAACCAATGGATGCTCTGACAAATGGCTTTGTTCTGTAGAAAAATGGCATTTAGTAACTAATCTGGTGCATTTTTGGCCACTTCTCATTGACTGGTGTCGGTGGTGGTGTGTCTTGTTGCCCCTTTAGTCTCCGTTGTTCGATCTCTTAATAAATGATCGACTCGACTTTTACTGTATTTTTCTTTATGACATTCAGCCTCACCCTACATTTTATCATCCTTGTTGGGTTTAGCCTGATTATTTCTGCCATGTGTAGCCTTTTTCCTCATAAATGGTGCACAAAACTTATATGCCCAGTTGTGGAGGGATGACGGTTGGCGAACGTGGTGCACCAGCAGTGGTAGTGGCCAAATGAATATGATTTCAGTTTGGAGACGTACGAAAAAAAAATTTCGAAGGGGGTCTTAGGTGATAAGCAGTAATATAGAAGGGGGGTGCAAAATAAAAAAATGGAGACACATAGAGGGGAGGGGGTAAGTCATACCACCCATTTCGAACCCCCCCGCCCCCTCTTATGGTTAAATCTCGAAAGCTAAGGGGGGTGCGAAATGCACCAGGACTGACGGATGAGGAGGGGCTACTTTGAGATGGAGGAAATATGGAGGGCAAGGAGGAGAAGGTAATGACGTGGCGGTAAGGTGGGACCAGCCTCGACCCTTTTTGTCTTTTAGCTACCCGAGCCCTTTCGGCCATTTTCAACCCTTTTTTGAAGCAAAACAGCATAAAAAACCATTCACCAGACTTTAAATCCTTTAGGCCTTTGCTTTGAAATACATTACATCCACACCAACATCGCACTTCGCACAACGCAGGACTTAACATTTACCCTAATGTAATCTTTAAAAATTGCGACGCGTGATTTGCAATTGGGCCCCACCACATCGCATATCGCACTTCGAAATTTTTAACATTTATCTTTGTGACTAATTTATAAAACTTGCAATGTGAGATCTACAATTGGGTCCCTCTGAGTATCGCACATCACACGTCGACATTTTTAACATTTAACTTGGCAGCTAACTTGTAATATTTGTGATGCGCGATCTGTGAAGGGCAATGCATGGAGGAGGAGATGAGTGACGTGGCAGGGCATAAGTGGGACTACGACCACAATGCTCATCGCAATGTATAGCACTTAATTACACGCTGTGAGGTTAACTTTTAAACTTTGCGAAATACAGGGAAGAGGGACCCACTGTAGATGCAACGGATTTTTTAGGAATCGGCGGAAATTTTAAAGAGGTGATTATTATGGAATTTATATGGTATTAATATTTATTGCAACAACTTATGAAGCGGGAGTGGAGCTGCGGAGATGGGGCCATATTATCACATCAGAAAAATAAATGAATAGACTTGTGGGCGTGCACAATGGTAAGTCAAATGCGATGCAATAATTTAATCGCAAATCGGCGATCACAACATTTATAGTTTAGTTTCCATGCCAAAAAGTTAAAGATTGCAAAATGTGATGAGGGCCGACTTTTGATCGTGGTCGGGAAAGAAAAGCAATGAAATTGTGAAGAGGGAAGGGTAGAGTGAAAAGGTCAAAAAGGTAAGGTTTCAATGTATTTCAAAGGAAAATGAAATGGAGAAAGGAAGCACGACATGGAATGGGTCCCACATCATATCGCATCGGCGATTTTATAAGTTTGGTGTTTGATTATTATAGCAAAACTTTGTGATGGCGAACGCGATGAGGCATAAGGGGTCTCACCAGAGGTTTTAAATGGGTATTTGTTATATATATATATATATATATATATATATATATATATATATATATATATATATATGATATAATGATAAGGTTTAATATAACATGGTTGTTTGTGGGTGGCAGAGCTTATAATTATAATGTCCAAAACTTTATAATAAAACAATTTATAAAGTAACAAGCCCCGAAAAGTTATCTTGTGGGTTTTGGGGGTTTTGAATGGGATTTAGAGGATGGGAGAATATGGAGGAATGGAGGGGGGGAAATAAGGTGAATGAAATGAAATAAAACAAGGACAAAAATGAGGTTTGATCCCCGTTACACCTTGTTAGAAACACTTCCTTCCTTTAACTGGTCGAAGAGGTAGATTGATTCCTTTGAAGATATTTACAGTCAAGGGTTCCCTTTATTTCTCTGAAAATAAATGATATTCGTAGAATTTTATTTTTAGTAATGACAAATCTAATCAATAATAAATCCTCTTGTGATACTGTGAAATACAGGAGTCTAATAGTGGCTCCAACTAGGGATGGCAGCTTCTTTAGGAGGTGTCAAGAACACCGTAGACTAGTGGCCTGATCCATTGGGTTGATCCCAACCTTGCAGCCTGATATACTACAACTTCTGTGGCTGCAACCTTCTGGCTGATGTCGATGCTTTCTACAAGCTAAGGTATGAAACACACTTGATCCTTAGACTGCAAAAGCAACTTGAAACTGAAAACTGGAGATGTCCTCATAGTATTAAGATCTCATTTACACACCTACCTACCCAACCTATGATTCTAATCATTTCTCTTCCTTTTGGGGTGTATTTAGACTTGCAAACCCTGACATCATTTTTCTTTTGAATTGCTAACCTATTACCTATCCCTTATTTATCTTATTGGTTCAGATTAGGCTGTTGAAACAATGTCATTTTCTACCTACCTACTGATAGCCAAGATTAAATGGTTTGGAAAATCTTAATTTTCTAACCTATCAGCAGAAAATTCAAAATTTTTACAATCATGCTTAAGTTGTATGACTGCCCAAAACTTTTTTCAATAGTACTGGCACTTTAATTTGCAACACTTTTAGAAAAAATTATATACATCCTTGCTTATCAGACTCGGCTTATGGCCTTCACTCCGGGCTCCAACCTGGTCCAATGGGTTACTGAAAATTTTAATTCTCTAGCAATTATAATGATGAAAGTCTTGTCTGTTTTATCAAAGATAGTGTTTTAGCATCCTTTCATTGACATGACCTCCAAACATCTCTATTCTATCCATTTCTTACAAGATAAATGCATTGTCGCCTCTGAAAGAATGAATAGTGTATGGCCCTTTCCATAAGTTGTCAAATTTTCCATGCTTACCTTTATCTTCTCACCTGGAGTCCCATTTCAGCACTTTATCTCCTATCTTGAAATCATTTTCTTTTTTCCTCTTGTCAAAAATCTTCTTCATATTTTCTTGTACACCTCTTCTCTAGACTGCTGCAGCTGAATGGTTTGGCTTATTCTTTTCTATGCATCATTTTATTCAGCTTGCACTTCTTGAATGAGATTCATGGCTGGAACTCCTAGGGATGTTGGTAAAACTGCATCCATTCCATAGACTAACTGGCATGGGGACATGCCAATTGATTTCTTGGTGGTTAATCTATCAGCGCACAATGAATTTATCAGTTTGCTATGCCAGGATTTCTTATTATCCTCCAACAACGTTTTGATGATATTGACTAGGCTCTTGTTGGAGGACTCAGATAATCCATAACCTTGAGGGTAATAAGCTATTGAATGCCCCAAAGAAATGCAATGCCTATGGAAAAAATCTATCATCTTCTTGGATTTAAAAGCAGCAACATTATCTTTAATGATTTTCCTATGACAACCAAATCTGGATAGGATGTTGGTTTCAAGGAATTCGATAATCACTGAATCAGTAGCATTCCTGGAAGGGATGGCATCTATCCATTTGGTAAAAAAATCTATCGTTGTGAGGATCCATTTATGCTGGCCAGAGGAGGGAGGGTGGATTTATCCAATGAAGTATAAACCCCATTGTTGGAAAGGAGCTTCAATTGAGATAGGTTGTAAAGACAGAGGCAACAACTTTATTTTTCCTTCAAATATTTGGCATTTATGACAGGTGGCTACCATTTTGTGGGTGTCTTGGAAAAGGGTAGGTTAATAGAAACCAGGTCTAAAGATCTTGTTAGTAGTGGTTTTCTAGTACAGATTACCTCCACAATCCCCTTCATGGAATTCCTTTGTAACTATATCTGCATCTTCTTGAAGAAAAAATTTAAGCAATATGCCCCCAGGATCTTTCGAATAAAAAACATTTTCAAGTATGTAGAATTTTACAGCCTTTAATTTCAAGAATCTAGCCTTTGTTTTGGACAAAACAGGAGGAGAATTTAAATAGAACAGAACATAAATTATATCTACGTACTAGGGAGAATTCAGGTATGCTTCGTCAATAGGTGGAGTCACCAGCTTCTCTTGTTCATCCAGTGAATGAATCATGTTAATATCCAGTGCTTGAAAATCTGTTTCAGCCATTAATTTGGCTGGCCCTTGTCCCTTAATTAGTTTGGTGGGCTTAATCTCTAAACCATACTCCAATATGACATCAATACACTTTCCTCTTTTTCCATCTGGTTCCTGTGTTAGAATGTCTTTGACAACAGTATTGGGCACAAATGAAATGACATGCGAATGCAGAATGTAAACTCTAAAATCCTTCAGTGCTTTGATCAAGGAAAAATCCTACTTCTCCATGATATTGTACTTCAACAGTGCATCTCTTAAAGCTTGACTAAAAAATGCTATGGGCTGCTCTTGTCCAACCTTATTTTCTACGACAACATAGCAGCAAACGTGTGCACTAATGCAAAGGAAAAAATGATGAAATCCTTGGTGAAATCGGGGCTAATGAGAACTGATGTTTTAGTAAGTGCCTTCTTGATCTGAAAGTGAAAGTATCTATTTTGTTGTTCAAAGTATTCATTTCCTTTAAATTAAGTGTGCAAAGTGTTTAAATAGTCTTGCAAGTGAAACAAAGTGTTTTTTATAACTGTTTATGAATTTTGGTGTGAGGGAGTGTTGTTTAAATTTATTGTTTAACAACTTTAATCTGAATGACACAGCAGAATAACTTCACCATAAACACACAACAACATGATGAGATAGTTCACCCCTCCTGGGCTACATCTGTCGGGTCCAAGGCTCCCAAATGTCCTTACTCTTATTCGATGCTCAAATTGGTTATATAGTGATAAGAAGGCCTAAAAAAACAAAATAAGCTGTAAATTTGAGTTCAGAACATAGAAAACAGTAAATATTGGCTTTTGTTTCACCTCAAACAGAAAGGTGTAGCCCAATACAGCTCCAACACCCCCTAGGCCCTGATGGCTCTCCAAGCTTCTCTGATGAAAAAGTACCTAAAGATAAAAATTTTTGGCTCTTCAACCTGTTCCATTGGCTCTAGAATGCTCAGAATACTCGAAATCAAAAAACATTTCATCCAAAAAGGTTCAGTATGCTGAAAGTTATGATCAAAACTGTATTTGCCCAATCTTTCCAAAAAAACCTCCACCAAAAATGGATTAACTCCAGTTAATCCAACCATTTTGGCCAATCCCACCAAAAGTGGCGCGCCACCATAAATTCCACCAAATTTTAAGAAAGGATTAGCTTAACTTAATTTTTAATTAATTAGCGGATAAAGATTTTTAACAATAAACGCGTTTTGTGCGCTATTAAACGTGATTAGTGGCTAAGCCATGTTTTAGTGGTTAATTAAACCACATTAAAAAAAATTCTCCATTTGAGTTAGCTCCTGGTTGTTTGGCTCTAGGTTGTATGGAGTATGATCTATGGGGGGCTGGCCCCCTATTGCCACCACCCAAAATAAATTTAAATGTTAAATATGAGTGGATTCCATAGTTGGTTAAGAACCAACACATAGTTGAGATGGTAAGTCATGGCACTTGCTGCCATGAGGTCCAGGGTTCAAACCTATGGACTCACAATTTTTTTTATCAAACGCCAGATTGTCCATGACCTGGGACCACGTGGCGGCCTCCGGGCTTGCCACGTGGCACCCCATGATTGGCCAACAAAACCACAGTCAAACCATTGTGTAATCAAATTGTGCCACTTGTCGAATGATGATTGGCTAGCAGGGAATATTTTGTGGAATATTCCAAGGAATATTTCCAAAATATTTCGAGGAATATTCCTGAAATATTATTTTTTTAATATTTTCCAAAGTCAAAAGTCAACCCTAGTCAAACTGATTTTTGAAGGAAATTGTAAACTTCACACCTGCATAAATTTCACATATAGTGTTGTATTTGAGTGTTTTTCACGGTGCCAGGATTGTATCGATGAGGTCTATCCGGTCGTTCTAGTTTCAACCAATTTTGAGCAATTCCAAATTTGAGCATTTTTTCAACTTAGGACATGATCACCTGATCACACCTCCCAAATGGGAAGCTTTTGGGCCCACAAAAGCTCTCTGATTATAGAAAATGAAGATGAGGATACTGATTCTCCATTCTTCCAACCTTGAACCATTGAAAGCTTCCTGACTTCATCAAATTGAGCTTCTTATAAAAGGATAAATTGTTCCTTGAATCCGTTGACCGACTCTTGCTAAAATTGACTGAGTCATGATGCAAATTTTTGAAATTTGCAGAACAACAACTATATTTTGCAGAATACATATTGTTTCTACAATGGTAAAACTTCAAAGAAGACTGAAATTGAGATTCACCTTGCCAATTGTCCACATGGAGAATTTCTGCCGAATGAGCCATGTACTTTTGCCAAATCTCGACCAAGTTTTCTCGCCATACCAATCTGCCATTTTGAAACCAACAATGACCCATGCTAAACTTTGTGTCCTCTTTGATTTCATACATTTCCATATTTTGGATTCTTGCACCACTCTGCACTGACACTTCATTCTCTGCACTGATCGACACCAAAGGTACCTTCTACAACATATTGTCATCTTTTTTCAAAGATGAATTGTTATCAGACTGAAACATATCATCATTTATATCAGCAATATCATGAAAAGGAAAATGTACAAAATCTTGTTGTTTAACCATCAACAAAGTCAGATTTTGACTTGCATTAACTAGCCTTTTCAATTGCCCTACATGGACTAAAGAAGATTCTAGCTTCTTCTTATGTGCTCTCACAATATACTCTTTTGCATCCTTGAACAGATGATACTTGTTCTCATGGCGATGGAAGATTGCCTTTATTTCATATAAATATGGACTACCCAATACAACACCTGTAATTTCAAGAGGTACCACATCTAATTCAACCTAATCAACATAATGAGCTGTTATGGCGAAGCGCAGCATGCACTTTCTTGAGACTTGTAAGTTTGCATCCTTGCATATCCACCCAAGTGGATATGTCTTTGGATGAGGAATGGTCTCAAGTTTTAGCTTCTTGACTAAGTCTTCTGAGATGAGATTTGCTTGAGACCCACTATCAAATAGTGTGTCTATCTTATTGTGTTTGGCTATTATCCTCACATGAAATAGCTCTATCCTCCTCTTATCATTTTGAGCTTCTATGTAATAGTTTAAAGTGCTAGAATTGGGATTTGTTTCTTGTACAACCTCTTTCCATTTTTTTTTCTTTAATAACATGACGATACTTTTAGTCTCATCACCTAATTCAGACCCTAAGTCTTGTTCAACAATTGCAACAATTTTTTCCTTTTATTTGGCCTTATCTTTGTTTTTAAATTTCTTTGGTTTCAGCTCTGGATGAAGCTTCCAACAATGGTATTCATCGTGGCTTGTTTTAGAACAAGTTTTACAAAATAAATTTCATTTTTCTTTAATTTCTTTTCCTCCCTTTTCCTTTGAATTCACTATCCATATTCCCATCAAAATATTGTTTACCTCTAGCCTATAAATGCATAGCTTGCACACAAAATTTGTCTAGAGTAGTAGGATTGAACATAAGGATATTATGTATAAGATAAGTGTGTAAACCACCTATATATTTCACCAAGGTATCTTGACTATGCAAATCAATTACAAGTAGTAAAGCCCTTCTCCTAAACTCTTGAGTGTAATCTGGAACATTTTGTCCCTTAAGTTGTCTAAAACTTTGCCAATTCATGATAGCCTTTTGTAAATGAGCTAATGGATGAAATTGTTTCTTAATTGAGGAAATAAATTCAGCCCATGATAAAGTGATCTTACTATGTTTTTTCATTTCATCCTTGGTCTTGGGTTCCCACTATACCAATGCTGCTCCTTCCATTCTTAATGAGGCTAACTGAATCTTGGTGTCGTCATCGTGGAGGTTTTGTATCCTTAAATAAACTTCCAATTATCTGATCCAATTGTCAAGTTTCTCTGCATTGACTTCACCATTAAAAATAGTCAATTAAAATTTGACATCAAGCTTTAAAAATGGAATTTTACCAGTGGTTTTAGACTTATGAGATTGATGTACCGAAGTCGAGGAAGACGATGTAGAGGAAGAGGATGAAGATGGTGATGGTGGATCACCATTTCCTCCATGTCCTTTCTTTGACTTGTCATTACTCTTCTTTCCTCCTGAGGAACCCTCTCCTTCTTTCTGGTTTTTAGACCCCTCTCCAACAATCCTATCATTTATTTCTTGGTAGAGGATCCTCACCATCTCAGTCATATCCAAGAAAGATTTTCGGAATACCTGTTCTTCTTCCTTGGGATCCATATCTTCAGGAGCTTCTCCTTCTCTTGAAGACATGCTTGAAGCTTCTTCTATGGCTCTTGGAGGCGGTTCTCTGACCCTTCTTGGTTGTGGATTAGTTTTTGCACTAACCAAGTTTCCTTCACCTCTCTTGAGTTTAAGCCTAGTAAGCATCAAAACTTGCAAACAAATAACTTTATCTTTGCACAAAACAAATGCTGAGTAAAAAATCTAGCTTCTAAGGCTCTAATCCTCAGCTCTTATACCAACTGATCTAAAAATGAAAGTATTTGTTTTGTTTTTCAAAGTATTCATTTCCATTAAATTAAGTGTGCAAACTGTTTGAATAGTCTTACAAGTAAAACAAAGTGTTTTTGGTAACTGTTTATGAATTTTGGTGTGAGGGAGTGTTGTTTAAATTTACTGTTTAACAACTTTAATCAGAATAACACAACAAAATAACTTCCCCATAAACACATAGCAACATGATGAGGCATTTCACCCCTCCTGGGCTACATCTGTTGGGTCCAAGTCTCCCAAATAGGCATGTCCTTGCTCTTATTAGATGCTAAAATTGGTTATATAGTGATAAGAATGACTAAACAGGCAAAATAAGCTGTGAAATTGAGTTCAAAATATAGAAAATAGTAAATATTGGCTTTTGTTTCACATAAAACAGAAAGGTGTAGCCCAATACAGCTTTAACACTCCCTAGGCCCTGATGGCTCTCCAAGCTTATCTGATGAAAAAGTACCTGAAGATTAACTCTGTTGGCTCTAAAACCTGTTCCATTAGCTCTATAATGCTTATAATACCCAAAATAAAAAAAATCGTCCAAAAAGGTTCAGCATGCTAAAAGTTTTGATCAAAACTATATTTGCCCAATCTTTCCAAAAAAACCTCCACCAAAAATGGATTAACTCCAGTTAATCTGACCATTTTGGCCAATCCTGCCAAAAACGGCATGCCACCATAAATTCTACCAAATTTTAAGCAAGGATTAGCTTAACTTAATTGTGAATTAATTATCAGATAAACATTTTTAACAATAAGCGCATTTTGTGTGCTATTAAACGTGATTAGTGGCTAAGCCACGAGTTAGTGTTTAATTAAACCACATTTAAAAAAAAATCTACCATTTTAGTTAGCTCCTAGTTTTTTGACTCTGGGTCGTATGGAGTATGATCTGTGGGGGGCTGGCCCCCTATTGCTGCCACCCAAAATAAATTTAAACGTTAAATATGAGTGGATTTAATAGTTGTTTAAGAACCAACACGTAGTCGAGATGGTAAGTCGTGGCGCTTGCAGCCCTGAGGTCCAGGGTTCAAACCTGCAGATTCACAAAAAAATTTACCAAACGCCAAATTTTCCACGACTTGGGGCCACGTGGTGGCCTCCAGGCTTGCCACGTGGTAACCCATGATTGGCTAACAAAACCATAGTCAAACCATTGTGCAATCAAACTGTGCCCCTTGTCGAACAATGATTGGCCAGCAGGGAATATTCTGTGAAATATTCCAAGGAATATTCCCAGAATATTTCAAGGAATATTCTTGGAATATTTTTTTTAATATTTGCCAAATTCAAAAGTCAACCCTGGTCAAACTGATTTTTGAAGGAAATTGTAAACTTCAAACCTACATAACTTTCACATACAGTGTCAGATTTGAGTGCCATTCATAGCACTAGGATCATATCGACGAGGCCTATCCGGTCATTTTCATTTCAACCAATTTTGAGAAATTCCAAATTTGAGCATTTTTTCAACTTAGGACATGATCACCTGATCACTTCTTTACCAGGTCGAAGGACTACTTAGCTTCTCTGGTCCACTTGACTCTTGAATCTTTCTTGAGGATGTTAGTGATATTCCTCAAGATTTTTGTGAGGTTTTGGATAAACCTCTCTCAAAAAAATTATCTTTCTAATGAAGGATTGCAGTTCTTTGATGTTTCTGGGATGACTAATTTGTAGAATGCCTTCAATCCTGTTGGGGTAAATTTTGATCCCTTCTTCAGATATGATGTGGCCTAGAATATTTTCTTCTTCAAGACCAAATAATGATTTCTTAGGATTCAGAGATAGGCCAAATTTTCTGCATTTCTCAAATGCTCTTCTCAAGTAGGCTAGATGCTCTTCATCAGTCTTCGAATATACTGTAATATCATCAAGATATATCATGATGAAGAGACCAATTTCTTTTGAAATAAATATCCATTTCTCTTTTAAAAGTGGCACCAACATTTATTAATCCAAAGGGCATTTTTACATACATGAAGGTTCCCCATGAGGTGGTAAAATTTGTTTTGTGTTGATCATCTTGGTGTACCAGCACTTGATTGTACCCTGAAAAACCATCTAGCAAAGAGATTCTTTGGCAGTGTTCTTGAAAACTTTACCAACTTGGCCTTCTGCTCACTACCCAGATTGCATTCTTCAATATTTTCTTCTGTAGATTCCATTTTTGGTTTCTTAGTCACATCATTGAAATCAAATAGGTCCTCAAGAGGGACCAGTCCTCTTGGCAGGGTGTTGTCTCTAAATTCTAGTACTTCAAATTCTTCCTTTTCTGGATCTTCATTCACCTCTATTCTATGCATATCTTCACTCGTTGAAAAATTAACATCAGAATGGTGAGGGCGCTCCTCCCTACACATTTTCTCTCTAGTGGAAAAATCTTCTTCACCATCTCAGAATCTTCGAAATCACCCTTAGATTAGAGGAAATTCTCAATCTGTTTGTCATCTTCAAAGACTTTCTAATATCTCATATTGTCAGGGACTACTAGGCGATGTTTAACCTGCACTGTATACTATTTGTTAGTGTGAGGCAATTGACAAGTGCTAGCTGAAAATGATAACCCATTAGCGAAGACATTCTGATTCCTTGGAACTGCAGCAAGGTCATATTCTTCAATTTTTTTCAGGATGTCAAGGGTAGCATTACTGTATGCTATCAATTTGGAATTCTTAGCTGAATATTCTCCCATGATTTGTTTAATGACCATCTCAGAATCCCCATGGACAGATATTTTCTTGGCTCCTAGTTTGCTGAGAAATTGTTGGTACATTAAAAGTTTAGGTTGTAAGAGTGCCCTTATACGTAGTTATTTTCAGTATTGCATATCCACACACCTGCTCTGGAGCCATCTTTGCCACATGAACCATCAAAACTCATATTCCAAAAGGGTACATTTTCAGACTTGTGTTTCATAATTTCCATTTGTATTGACTGTTCTTTCTTATGTTCTTCTTCTTCTTCAGTTACTTGTTCATTAATATTTACATCATTATATAGAATAAATGAATCAAGGTCAGAGTGGACAGAGTAAAAGGGGTAATTATGAGTCTTTTCCTTACTACTTACCATGTATTTCAACAGAGTCTCCTTATACAACCTCCTTTGCTAGACAAAAAATGGTATGGTAGCAAAATTCATATCCATTTGGAGAGTGCCTGAAAGCTTGGCTCCCCATGTGCATGATAAAATCATACCATATTTGAGAGGGATGTCAGCCACCATGATGTCCATAACTAAACTCTTGGCTGGTATATGGGTTAATGTAACACATAGATCTTTGATGAGGTCCAAACATTTAACTTTGTTGGAGTCAAAAGAGTACAGGTCTTTGTAGGGTCTAGTTATCTCCAAGCCAAGTTTTTCCATAATGGCATTTGGCGTAAGATTATGAGATGCACCTGAGTCTATCATGGCATTATGGAGAATTTTGTCATGAATATTCAAATTGTGATAAAATGGGGGAACACCTCCCTCTTGGAAGTTTCCCTCTACTTCCGGTCCAAACAAAAGTTTAGGTTTTTCATCATTTAGATTGACAGTATCAGTGATTTCTCCTATGTTCAACCCTTATAGGATTTTAGACTTATATACATCTTGGTTTACCAATTTAGTGAGAGGGACAAAGATATTTATTTTAGAAATTTCATTCTGAATGTTGAATGGTGTCTATGTCTTTCGAAAATTTGAATCACTCTTCTCAAGCACTATTTTTGCACCCACTTCAGATTGTTGACTTGTATTAGGGATATCAACCGGAACGATTTTTCGAGGGCTAACTGTAGGTTTTCTAGTGTTGCTTTCTAGATCATTATTTTTGGTTATTTTAGTAATTTTTTTAAAACTCTCCGCTACTTTCTTGGGAACAACTTCAGGGGCCTTAGTGGCTGAGTTTTGAGAATTATTTCTCTTGGGGATATTTGAATCTTTCTTGCTTCAGAGGTTATATTTTATATGCACCTCCATGATGGCATTCTCGAATCCTTGTTTATAAACTTTAGAATCTTCAAATTCTTCTGTAGTTTGAGTTGAAGAAAATACATATTGTTCTTCTTTAGTAAGGAAAACAATATCATCATCATGAATTCCCATTAGATTAATTTGACTTTCCTCTGGCTCCATAATCACCCCTTCATCCTCATCAGCATAATTTTCTTGGAATGGAGGCCTAATTTGCTGGTCAATTCCTCTTTTTTCTCTTTGTCATATTTGAGGGGGGTTTCTTCTATAGTTTTGGTTTCTATTTTGAGGAGCTGGTTGATCTTCCCTAGGGATAGATCTTTCATTCAAGTTGATTCTATCCATCATTCATTCCATCGTTCTCATCAGACTATTGATATTGGCATCGGAAGTGGAAGCTATAGGCTCTTCCCTAATCATGACTCTTTTCTCACTTCTCATTCTAGCCCTTTTTGCAATCAGATTTGCTTCCACCCCTACAACACTCCTCTGCATCTCTTCCAGTGTAGCCGAATATTTTTCTCTCAGATGATAGGCCACCTCTTGGTCGAAACCATCTGAAAATTTCATTAGGGCTAAGCCTTGTGGAGGTTTCATCTGAGGAGGGAGGGAATTGTATATATTGTTGAATCTAGTGTAGTAATCTTGGACACTCTCTCCATCTTTTCTCTTTATTTTTTCATATTCTGACAGGATTTGGAGAGGATTTCTCTTAACTTCCCATTTATTTATGAACAATTGATGAAGGACAGGGAGGTAATGGATACTATTAGGGGTTAAGCCTTTAAACCATTTTTTTAATTCTTCCCCTAAAATTTGAGAAAAAATTATCATTTCGATAGTTTCATCCTCTATCTTGGTAGTCAAAAGCATAATTCATTTTGTCCACATGTTGTTGAGCAGTTTCGAGACTAGTTCCATCAAAATGTGGGATTTTGGATTGATAATCCTATGGAATAGGCACCATAGGTTGTGGTAGCACTAATGGAGCATACCAGGCTGCCATGATTGGTAGTGGGGGAACCCAAGGAGGGTTGATAAGGGGAGGGTTTGACAAGGGGGGTGGGGGGTTAAATGGAGGAAGGTAGGTAGTGGGTGTATGAGTGGAGGTTTGGGCACTATGGGGGAGAAGGTTTGAGGGAAAGGTAGGAGCTGAAGCTACACTTGAGTAATTGAGTTGAGGATGAGAAAACTTGGAAACAACAAGAGGATATATTTCAGTCAGAGTGAATAATTCTATATACTTTTGAAGATAAATATCATCAATAGTTGATGATCCAGATTTTATGCAAGAATGCAACAGAATACTCATATAGCCATAGATACAGAGTTGCAGTGGAAATAGTGCTTCATTTTATTAATAAAAGAATGACTGAAATATACTTACAAACGTGATTGAAACAAGCTAGGGCACTGGTAGCATATCTCTGAGAAGATATGTGGCATGGGCAGGCCTCTAATCTATGTTACATCGAGGCTCGAAGGCCTATTGCAGACATAATGGAAATAAATGAGCTAGGGTACCAGTAGCATATTCCTGAGAAGAGATGTGATAGCTACAAGCCCCTGAACTGTGTTATAATGACGCTTGAAGGCCTATTTATTGTTGAGAAACAATGTAAAATCCGAAATTTTCAAAAACCTAACACTAGGAGATGAAGCGCCAAAACTGTGGGCCCCGTTTGGGTAAGTTGGTGTTTCAACTTCCCAGGGATGTAATTTTTGCATCCGATCTCCATTTGACGCATTCAATAGCTTGTTAGAAATATCTATTTGAGGACTAAAACTTTTGGGTGAGAAACATCAACTCATGTTGCTCCCCGTTTTCCCAAAAAGGGTCGTTTAGGGCCTCAAAATGGCTCTGGAAGTTCAGGACCTGAAAAACTGCTATAAATAGTAAGTTGTGTTGAAACTTAGAAATTGAAATAATTGATGTTGGGGGTTAAAATGGACTTGGTGGGTGGCCACCATTGTCCACCTGGATCATTAAGTTCCAAAACGGCTCTGGGAGTGCAGGACCCGAAAACCTGCTAAAAGTAGTAAGTTGTGCTGAAACTGAAAAACTAAAAGAATTGATGCTGCCGATACAAATGGAATAGGTGGGTGACCACTGATATACACATGGATCATTCCTCCCTCCTTAGGAAGAAATGATCTCCATTTCTTTAAGTTCCTCCATGGGGGGAAAATTCTGCTGAACTTGGTGTTGGATTTGTCTAGGATGTCACAGACCTATTGGCGGACGTGTTGGATGTAGATGTGCCATTGGTGGGTAGCCGTTGAAGGATCTGGGAAAATGTATCCATCATCGCGTTCCTCTATTTCTTGAAGGCCTCCTCAAGCAAGATTTTGATAGGATCTCCTGCTCCCTTCTCTTTCTTTCCTTCCACCATGGGGGGTCGTTAGGGTTGCAAGGTTGAACTCCTTATACCTTGGCCATGTTGGGGACATGAAAAGAAAAATAGAGAAAGAGCAGCCTGCTCTGATACCACTGATCTAGATTTTATGCAGGAACACAACAGAATAATCATATAACCATAGATACAGAGATGCAACGGAAATAATGCTTAATTTTATTAATAAAAGAATGACTAAAATAATCTTAAAAACATAATGGAAAAAAGCTAGGGTGCTAGTAGCGTATCTATGAGAAGATATGTGGTAGGCGCAGGCCTCTAAGCTGTGTTACATTGAGGCACGAAGTCCTATTATAGACATAATGGAAATAAATGAGCTAGTGTGCCAGTAGCATATCCCTGAGAAGAGATGTGATAGATACAAGCCCCTGAACTATGTTACAATGAGGCTCGAAGGCCTATTTATTGTTGAGAAATAATTTAAAATCTGAAACATCCAAAAACCTAACCCTAGGAGATGAAGCGCCAAAATTGTGGGCCCTGTTTGGGTAAGTTGGTGTTTCAACTTCTCAGGGACGTAACTTTGGCATTTGATCTTCATTTGACACGCTAAATAGCTCGTTATAAATATATATCTGAGGAATGTAACTTTTGAGTGAGAAACATTGGTCTACAACCCATATTGCTCCCCATTTTCCCAAAAAGCGTCGTTTAGGGCCTTAAAACAACTCCAGAAGTTTAGGACTCAAAAAACTGCTATAAATAGTAAGTTGTGCTGAAACTTACAAACTGAAATAACTGACGGTGGGGGTTCAAATGGACTTGGTGGGTGGCCACCAATTTCCACCTGGATCATTAAGTCCCCAAAATGGCTCCGAGAGTGCAGGACCCGAAAACTTGCTAAAATTGTAAGTTGTGCTGAAGCTAAAAAACTGAAAGAATTGATGATGCGGGTCCAAATGGAATAGGTGGGTGACCATCGATATCCACCCAGATCAGTTGAGGTGAGCTATGTTACCAGACTTTTAAGGGAGTCAAAGTGTTAGATAAGTTGAAGATCAGTTTGATTGGTGGCAGAGGCTTCCCCAAATGAGCTTTGTTGTAAGATGGCTGGATCAAAAATAGCTTGATCTATCCAATTTTGAGATTTGGTTCTGAACAAGCTTTGCTCAAAGTGTAGGTCAAACTGGATATCTTGTAAGGTTGCAAGGTTTTCGGGGAGGGAACTTGCTTTGTGAATAGGCCCACTAATAGTTGGATTTTTAGATCTGGGAGTTTTTCTTAGGGTTTTATGTGGATTTTCAACTATTGTAGGGGGATTTGGGTCAGGATGGGATCTAGTGAATATTCTTCTGGAAGCCAAAATTTAGACCCAAGGCACAAATAGGCTGAATATTTTTCAAAAACCAATATGTATTAACTACTTAAAACATATAGTATTTCGACTGGGGTTTCTGAGTCTTGATGAAATTTTTAGCTTCTCAATAGTTCCCAAGTATGGTCACTATTATGTTGGCACTATAATTTAGAAGATTGGAAAAAATAAACTATAAAGAACAACATCAAACCACTTTGGAGTCTAGGACCTAGCCTTCCTAGACTCAAAGAGGGCTCTCTCTGTTTTATGATTTAAATCGATTTGACTTTCTGGTTATAGTTGCAAATGTTATGCTAGTTATAGTGATGGAGTTGTTTGTTTGATTGATTGTGTGGTTGGACAGATAGGGCTGCGGAGGCTATTCCATTGCGAGATCGAGTCAAATTCTGGAATGGCACATCAAAATCAAGAACAAATCATAGCGCAAGCTAACTGTCCGAAATGGATCTTAAGAGTTGTATGAATTAGGAGGTGGAAGAAAAAGTAAGGTTCAGTAGTGACTAAAGAGCAATTAAGAATTCTTTAATCAGACTTCAATATAAAAAATTTAGATTGTAAATTGCAGACAGAATTAAGGCACTCCGACAATGAATCTTAATCTAAAATTTCTAATTTACAATTAGATGAGCAGACACACAGCAGAGAAAATGATGGAAAAATTTAAACAAAGAAGAAACACATCACCATTTTAACACAGCTCAAGAACCCTGTAATCGGTCTTTGATTATCGATGTCCAGTTGTAAAATTACCATGCTCCAATAGTAGTTCTTACAGTACATATGCTAAGATATCCAACCTCTACTAATGCGAATTCTAGTAGTATTTAACTATCAGCTAAGTCGATTTTCCCTAATCTACTCTGGAAAAATTTATTTATTACAAACAAATTGAAATTAGACAAGTGTGGCCATGCAAGGCCCAAATAAAGAGAATTTTTGACAAACATCGCCTGTAGAATTTATTATTGTAACTCTTCAAGAATGCAAAACTCAAGCAGATCTTCATGAATCAACAAAGTGGCTTGGAGGCGGCTATGATGATTTTGAAGAGGTGACCAATGGAGGCTCTCACATATGGCTCTGTCCTGTAGAAAAATGGCATTTACTAACTAATCAAGTGCATTTTTGGCCACTTCTCATTGATTGGTGTTGGTGCTAGTGTGTCTTGCTGCCCCTTTCATCTCCGTTGTTCGATATCTGCATAAATGCTCGACTCGAATTTTACCGTTTTTTTCTTTATGACGGTCAGCCTTGCCCTAAATTTTACCGTCCTTGCCGAGTTTAGCCTGATTCTTTCTGTCGTGCGTAGCCTTTTTCCTCATAAATGGCACATAAACCTTATATGTCCTATTGTGGAGGGATGACAGTTGACGAACGTGGTGCACTAGTAGTGGTAGTGGCTGAATGAATATGACAACTGTTTGTAGGCGTGGGAAAATAACTTTTTAAAGGGGGTCTTAGGTGGTAAGTAGTAATATAGAAGGGGTGTGAGAAATAATGGAAGGGCAACACGTAGCAGGAAGGGTGTAAGTGATACCACCCATTTCATACCCCCTTTATAGTTAAATCCCAGAAGCTGAGGGGGGTGTGAAATGCACCAGGACCGACGAATGAGGAGGAGATTCTTTGAGATGAAGGAAATATGGAGGGAAAGGAGGAGAAGGTAATGACGTGGTGGTAAGGTGGGACCAACATCGACCCTTTCTATCTTTTTTCTACTCGAGCCCTTTTGATTGTTTTCAACCCTTTTTTGAAGCAAAACAGCGTGAAAAACCATTCGCCCGGACTTGAAATCCTTTAAGCCTTTGCTCTGAAATACATCACATCTACACCAACATTTCACTTCACACAACATAGGACTTAAAATTTACCCTTAGCACTTTAATATTTAAAACTTGTGATGCACGATTTGCGATCGGGCCGCACTGCATCGTATATCGCACTTCAACATTTTTAACATTTATCTTTGCGACTAATTTATAAAACTTGCGATGTGAGATCTTCGAATGGGTCCCACTGGGTATCATACATTGCATGTCAGAATTTGTAAAATTTAACTCGATGGCTAACTTGTCAGATTTTCGATGTGCGATCTATGAAGGGCGATGCGCAAGGGAGGAGATTAGTGACGTGGCATGCTGAAAGTGGGACTGTGACCACATCTCACATCGCAATGTATAGTGCTTAATTATAAGTTGTGGGGGTTAACTTTTAAACTTTGCGAAATGCGGGGAAGAGGGACCCACTGGTGATGCAGAGGAGTTTTTATGAATCGTCGGAAAGTTTAAAGTGGTAATATTATGGGATTTATATGGTATTCATTTGTATTGCAACAAATTATGAAGTTATCGCAAAACTAAATGAATAGACTTGCAGGTGTGTGTTATGAAACCATCTCCAAAAATATAAGAGAAGAGAGATCAATGCCTTAGAAATCAACCACTTCAAGGGGGAAACCTCCAATACATTACATAAATGAAAAATTCTTGGATGATACAAATGACCAAAACTCCTTCTATATGTAGGAGTCCATGGGGCCACAATATAATCCTAGCCAGCCTAACAATAATAATGTAAGGGCACAATAATAACAATATTGGGGTTACAGGGGTACAATAATAACAATAAGGGGGGCTACACTAACATAATAAGGGGCTACACTATTAATATAGGGACTTAACAGGCCCCTCTCCTTCAAAAAAGTGTTGTCCTCAACGCTTGAGTAGCTCTGGGTGCTTCTGTATAAAATTCTCATCCTCCCATGTAGAATCTTCAGTGGGTAAGTTCTTCCACTTGATGAGATACTCTGAAATTGATTGATTTCGTAGCTGTCGAGTTCTTGTTTCCATGACCGCTTCAGGTTCCAATATGATTTTTCCTTCCTCATAAAGTTCTGGAAATATTGTTTGAACTGGAATATTTTCACCTATAACCTTCTTTAAGCATGAAACATGGAAAACTGGATGCACTCGTGAAGAAGCAGGAAGCTCCAATTTGTATGCCATAGTACCAATCTTTTGCAACACCTTGTAAGGACCATAGTACGTTGGAGATAATTTATTATCCTTCCTAGTTTTATTTAGGGACATTTGTTTGTATGGTTGTAGCTGTAAAAATACCCAGTCTCCTACATCAAAACTTCCCTTGTTGCGATGTTGATCTGCCTGTTGTTTCATTCGATTTTGTGCCAAAATTAGGTTATCCTTTAAGATTTGGAGAACTTCTTGTTGATGATTGATGTGATCTTCCACTGATTGAACCTTAGAATTTTCTCTTAAATATTATGTGATGGATGGTGGATGATATCCATAAAGTGCCATAAATGGGGTCATTTTTTCTGCAGTATGGAAGGAAGTGTTATACCACCATTCAACGAGAGGTAACCACTTGACCCATTGTGTTTTTTTATCAGATACAAAAGAACGAAGATATCCTCTCAAAAATTTATTCACTATCTCAGTTTGACCATCAGATTGATGATGATAAGATGAGCTATGAGCTAATTGAGTACCCAAACAAGAAAATAACTCTATCCAAAAATTTCTAGTAAAAATGGGATATATGTCACTCACAATAATATTTGGGTTTCCATGTAGCTTTTGAATTGTGTCCATAAATGTAATAGCAATTGCGCTTGCTTTAAATGGATGAGATAATGCACAAAAGTGTGCATACTTGGTAAGTCTACCAACTACCACCATGATGAAACTATTTCCTTTGGACTTATCTAAACCTGTGATAAAATACATTGAAATCTCCTCCCAACGTTGACTTGGAATGGATAAAGGTTGTAGAAGACCTGGGGTCTTAATCGTCTCAAATTTATTTTGTTGGAAAACCAAACGTTTTGCCACAAACTTCTGAATATCAGATTTAAGTCCATCCCAAAAAAATTCTTTCTTCACCCTGTGGTAAGTTTCTAAAAATCATGAGTGTTCTCCTAAAGGAGAAGTGTGAAATTCCAAAATAATATTTTGTTTTAGTTGAGAATTCTTACAAATATATAAGTGATCTTTGTACCATAAGGAATCATTTTTCCAACTAAATGTATCACATTTACTAGGATCTTGCTATAACTTTTGAATGAGTGTCCACACTTCTTCATCCCTCTTCCATTAATCCCTTTCTTTGGTTATCCAATCTGGTTGGATAATAGAAATGGCTCAAAGCAATGCTTCCACCTCTTCATTCTTTCTTGAGAGTGCATCTGCAACAAAATTTAGCTTCCCTTCTTTGTATATTATTTCAAATTCATAACCCAAAATATTTGTGACCCATTTTTGCCGCTTTTCTGAAGATATTATTTGTTCCAAAAAGTGTTTAAGACTCATGATCAGTTTTTACCTTGAAGTGTCTTCCCATTAGGTAAGGTTTCCATTTCTTTAGTGCATGTAGTAATGCTAACATTTCCTTCTCATAGATAGCTTTCTGTAAATACTTTCCTTTGATTGGATGAATTTCAAAAGAAATGGGTCTTCCTTCTTGCATTAAGACAACACCAATTCCATTTCCTAAGGCATCACATTCCACAATAAAGGTTTTTTTTAAGTCTGGCATAGCTAAGACCGGTGCTAGGCACATTGCCTCTTTAAGATGTTCAAAGGCCTTAGTTGCTTCAGGAGTCCATGAAAATGCATCTTTCTTCAATAATGGTGTTAGAGGTGTTGCTATTCTCCCATAATTCTTAACAAACTTGCGATAATACCCTGTTAACCCAAGAAATCCTCACAACTGCTTTATGGTTGTGGGGACTTTCCATTCCTCAATGGATTTAATTTTGTTAGGGTCTACCTTAACACCCTCGTGAGATGAAATATGTCCCAGATATTCCACCTCTTGTACTGCAAAGAAACATTGGGATGTTTTTTCATATAATTTTTTCTCCTGCAATAGTTTGAGCACCCTATCAACATGTTGAACATGATCCTTCCAAGGCCTCCGGTAGATTAGTATATCATCAAAAAATACTAGCACAAATTTTCTAAGGGTTTGAAAATGGAATTCATCAACCCTTGAAATGTATAAGGTAAATTGGTAAGGCCAAAATTCATGACCAAAAATTCATAATGACCCTCATGAGTTCGAAATGCTATTTTCGGAATATCTTCAGTCTTCATTCTAATTTGATGATATCCTGAACGAAGATCCAACTTGGTAAAATAAATTACTGCATGCAATTCATCCAATAATTCATCAATCATAGGAATGGGAAATTTATCCTTAATGGTGACCTTATTTCACTCCCTATAATCCGGACACACGCACCATGATCCATCCTTCTTGTGCACTAATACTACTGGAGCAGAGAAAGAGCTTTCACTAGGTTGAATTATACCAGCCTCTAACATTTCTACAATCATACGTTCAATTTCGCTCTTTTGGACATAAGGATATCTATAAGTCCCGATGTTTGGAGGAACACTTCCTGGAATCAAATGAATAGTAGGCATGGAAAATTTTAGGGGCGAATTTTAGCCCAAAGGCGAAATTTAAGGAATTTTATAGTTTGGAGAGGCGAATTTTTTATATTGCACCCATTTTACCCATTTCATATAGTTAGCTCAAATTTTATTTAAAAAATAAATAATTATTATATTTTAGCCCAAAAAATTAAAGTGGATAAAAATTGCAAAGGTCGGATTCGCCCTTGATTTTCATTCCAAAGGCTAGATTCGCCCTCAATTTTCATTGCAAAGGCTCGATTCGCCTGGTTTGGAGGTTGGAATCAATGCATTTGGTTACAATCGCCGGGATTTACAGGTTTTGAAGTTGTTTTTGGTTGCAATCGCCAGATTTCTTGGTTCGCAGATTGAGGGCAGGGTTGAAATTCGCCTCAATAAAGTATTTAAAGGTTTTGAAGTTGGTTTTGGTTGCAATCGCTGGATTTCTTGATTTGCAAATCAAGGGAAATTTGAAATTCGTGTCTATAAATTAGGGTTTCCATTTGGTAGTTTTAATTTTACATGAAATAATATAAACAGGTCAAACGTTTTCAAACAATAACACAGGTCATCAATCACCTCACCATATGAAGACTGAAGAAGTGTGAAGAAGCATGGGTAGAGCATGAAACCTTGCCACATAAACCCAGAGGCCAACTCGCCGGATCCAAGAATAAACAGAAGTCACCGATTGTCAGAAATCAGGATAACACAAACTCAATCTTAGTGCACAGAATAGAGATCCTCAGTGGGTGCAATATTCATGAAAAGATTAAAGTACTCAGCAAAGATCAAAGGAGACACGAACTAACCTGAGCAAACTTGAGCCGAAATTGAAAATTTTTTTTAGGTTCGCCGAATTTATGCGTCATGTTCGACGAATCCTGTAACATTGCATATATTTCTTGCTGCTTCCATTAATGACTCTTTTCTCGACACTTACTGAGGTACTAAAAATCCAGCTTACTAGACATGAGTTTCTCCTAATTTATTTTCACTGTATACATTTAATAGTTTTTCAAATTAGGGGGATTTTATTACAGGAATCTGTCTTTGGAGTCACTCCTCTGCCCTACTGAATTATTAGTACTTATAAGGTACTTTGATTGGATCTGGATTACACATTTTTCAGTAATCCTTTGCCTCCTGTATTTTTGTCACATTAAGCCGGGGACAATGGAGCCATGGAATGGGCACAAGTTATGACATTGATTTTCATTTGCCTATGAGTCATCCACTTCTAATAATAAAAGGCATTGAATAACAAGAAACTATGCTTAGATTGGGCAATTGGTTCAGACACATATTGAAATATTCATGCAATGATGTATAGATGTCCAAATATTCTAATTGTTTCCCTACTTTGTGACTCAATAATGGTATCAACTGTGTAACGGCTATCGCCAGGTGAGAATTGAAAGAGTAGAATTATTTATTTGTTTGTGTTATCTATGCACTTATCCAAAAGACCATTGCATGCTCATCCTCTTCTCACTGTAGTTATTATTAATTTTGTTGCAAGTGATGTATATGATGAGAAGGTAGACGTAGAAGCCATGGGAGACTCAATAGGCCATATGACAAAAGAGGATTCGAATGGTGGTCACAAACATCTCTGAAAGAATTACAATCACTATTATGTAGGGCCTGTCCTATCAATCCCCTTTTGTTAAGTACCTATTAGTCATGGTTAAAGAATTCTCCTTGTCAAGCGCTTAAATATTTTGTTAAAATTAATTGCAGGTTGAATAAATGTTGTTGGCAGAACAAACTTTACTTGAAGCCCTTTCAGAATGGCCTATGAGAATATGTGAAAACCATTGGGGAAGAATATATAACATGAACAAAACAAACATTTATATTAGCTGAGCATCATGAAATAACTTCCAAGCCATTACATGCTTATGATTAGTTTCTTGAAGAAAAGGGTAACGCTAGGTTGTGCTTGATAATTGTATGACTCGTTCTGAACACTTGGACCATGTATATACATTCCATCTTGGACTTGCTTAAATATTTTATTTGAAAAGCAGAGAATGAAGGGGGTTACGAGACGTCTCACCAGAGTGCTCTGTACAATCCCAGAGCTTTACTATAAGGCATCAATATTATCCAATTCATTTAAGAGCATAGGAAATATTAGAGATTGGTAAGATCCAAGGCTGTAGACTGGACATCTGATTTATAAACAATGATTTTGGCACTCATAACAGATGACTAGAGACTACCTCTACCTATGGACTAACACCAGTAGGGTACAACTGTAGGAACAATTGAGATTGTTGATCAAAGCTAAAAAGTAGAGAATGTCACAGCCAGTCATAGATGACAGGAGACGCTTGGACTGGTAGATAGACAACAAAAAGTTGGGGACAGTAAGTACAGTAACATAACATGTGTGTTTGCAATAGTGATTCATCATGAGGATGATGGAGAGTATGGATTTTCTATATAGTAGAGTGGAAAATAAAATTGTGTTTGCATTCCCAAGCGTATTATGTATAAGGCATGTAGTTGGTTGAGGAAGTTGGGGTTAATGCAAAGATAGAAGGAAGCTATGAAGATAGAATGTTGTAAGGTTTCTGTACCACTGCAGGAATAATGGGGACTATTGATTGCAGCTAAAAAGTAGAGAATCTCTCAGCCAGTAAATAAAGGTAGGAGATAATTGGACTGTAGACAAACAACACAAATTTGGGGACTGAAAGTACAGTAACATAACATGTGTTTTTGCAATAGCGATTCATGAAGAGGATGCTGCAAAGAGTGGACAAAAAAAATTGTGTTTGCATTCTCAAATGCATTAAGTAAGAGGCATTTAGTTGGTTGAAGAATTTAGGTTTAATATATAGATGGTAAGAAGCAAGCTATGGAGATAGAAGGTTGTATGGTTTCTGTGCCACTGCAGAAACAATTGAGACTCCAACATCCTTTGTGATGGGATAAGAGATAATGCCACCCAAAAATTTGATTCTTAAGTCTCTGTTTGATTCACTCACCTGTGTTTGGATTGCTAATTTATGAAACAAATTGATGTATTGTTAGACTAATTGCAAGGGCTCACACACAAGAGAAGAAGTAAGATACAATTATGCAAGTAAATAGAGAATTTCTATTTTCACTTGGTATAGTTCATTGTATCATCTATGTAGAGATTAAAAAATTGTTCAAAGTGAGCAAAGTTGGCCAAGTCTCCGATAAAATACATTAAATTGGTTGAGTGATCAAGTTATACTAAATCATTTAGAAAGGGACAAGGATAAAGTACAAAAGCGTATTAAACTACAAAATAGATAAAGGACATTTATGTCTCATCGATTATTCATTTTCAAGAGGAAATTTTCTTTGAATTTGTTGTAGTAGGGGGGCTAGACCCCTTCCAACGATGTTCAAATTAATTTTTGAGCTTTATGTAGTTCGAGTCTTGGTAGGAACATTTTCATGTACAAAATGGAACAACGTTGCCAGAGTGTGGGAGTAGGAGTGGGTAAACACTATTTCCTAAAAATCCCTAGGAGAAAAGTGTCTTGGGAGAGTTTTTTATGATATATATACTATTATATATTATAATGCATTTATATTCCAAAAAAACATGCAAAATGCCAAATTGTCTGTAAAATTTATGAAACATGCATATTTGTGCTACTTTTAGATGAATCCTTTGTTATGAAGAAGTTAGAAATGTTATTTGTAATATATTAATGATTAGTAATTTGAACATAAACCATATAGAAATTACAAACATACGAATTTTGAAACCATATAATATAAAGTAGACGATTAATTTATGGAATGAAATAGGTTATCTGTCAATTGCCAACATGACTAAGAGTTATGTTTACAAAATTGCTAATCTATGTCCCACATTGCATTAGGACAATCTATATCAAAGTCAAGTCATCCCACTCATCAATCATCACCATAATTCCCAAAACTTGTCTCCCCCCAGTGGCGCTTGAAGGTGAGCAAATAACTACCAATTCTAGTCTTTGCAATCTTAAGTAGCTACAACTTAGAGTAAGTATCATAAAATAAATGGGCCCTTGTATGCTTGGTGATAAATTTGATGGTTTTATTCCCTCTCTTGTAGAAGTCATTAATCTATCTATACTGTCTATGCTTGACAATATCATGCATCGAAAGGTTCAATGTGTGCACCAAACACCCACCAAAAGATGCAATGATGCACTCACTTAATGAATTTTCTTGCTCCTTTGCAATTGGCTACGTTATTAGTAATTACTTGAATCACACTAGAAGGACTAACATCATTAGTGGTTTTTATTTGGTCTAAAATATTTTTACCAAACATAGTAATTGACGAGAGTCCCGTAGTGAAGAAACATCACATTAATAGCTGAAACACTAAGAACATTTATCGCAAGTTTGTTTCTAACATTTATCCTACCATCAAAGATATGGATACCCCCTATCTAGTAACACATTTGTAATTTGTGACAAAGCTCTTTGGATTTTTTCTCTTACCCTATTTAGTAACACAATGTTAGCTTTCTCATACTTCGGGCTCTTGCATCCGTGGGGAGATTTGTGGATGGCTCGAGCCATATCATGCCAATAGGGGGAAGTAAAGAATATTGAATGGCATACCATATACATAGAGAAGTTGTACCAATTTTTCATCCACTTTATCCCTACCACTAATATCAAGGAAACTTGTTATTGATATTCTATATGTACCCTTTGCATGCCCTATGGTTCCATTAGCATGAGGGGATGTTGATGTGGTGCTACCAATTTTATATGATGTGTCACATTGAACCTTTTGTTGTTTACTATGCTTTCTTTATATGACTTCCTCTATATTTTGATGTATTTTTCTCTCTTCCTATGATACCCTAGGGAAAATTGAGATTCCAATAGCGTATTTATTATTATCTTTCTCTAATACCCCACAAATATGCATCTTTACATGGGTAAATGAATTGATGTATGTTTTTTCTTGTTGACAACCATACCTATATAAAAATATAGTGGTTCCACCCCCAATCCTGCCCTCAAGTTTTGTCACATGCTTCCATAAGTGTGTTCATCTTCATCCACTTCCAAGCTACCTATTCTAAACTCAAGTACACACAAAGATGAAGGAAATGAGGAAAATAGTGAGGGTGAAGTGTTTTTATTTCCCCCTTCCATTTTCCCTAAATCCTGAACCAACCCAAGGGCCCCACCTTTTAAAAAAAGAATACCTTTTCATAATTTCCATAGGTGTACATGAGTGGGATTGGTGGGCATGGTGAAAGCTTGGGTAGCATAGGGAGTTTGAAAAAGCATGTGAGGGAGTAGATTGCTTGGACAATGATAGGCAGTGTGGTCTCACGGGTGCTCCCTATGTTCTCTTGCTTGTAGTTTTGGCTTGGGAGCATGACCTCATACAACAACCTTGGTAACCTTGAAATGGAAAAAATTGTTGGATAACCTTCCTACTTAAGAACAAAACTACTAGGTGCATGTTGAAAGTTGAGAAGGAGAAGTATTGATATATGATTATGAACAAGTGGAGCTACATAGGTAGTTTTGAACTTAGAAGCATTGAACTCATTCTTCTTCATAGTTGAGGTACATGGGACTTGTTGCCACAAAATCTAGTAGGCCTAGTGCAAATCCCCATTATGTGGAACCATACCTTATGGCAACAACATAAAGGGTTTCCATCGTCACCTCAGTAACCTTTCTCCTGCTCTTTAGTGGTATTTGACCACAAGGGAGATTTTCCTAACTCACCTAAAGGATAAATAACTACTATGTCTCAAGGTGATATGTAAGAGGTCTATAATATTGGATAGAACATCAAAAAAGCCTAGAAAGGCATAGATATTCTATGCCATAGTTCAAGTACTCAAATTTCTAGATCAAAGATATGACTGTTATAAGTTAGGGTTTTAATGATTTGCAATGGTAAGGTGCACAATGTCATATAACAATAAAGGAAAATTCCTATCAAGTATAATCAACAAAAGGGAATAAAGGCCTTCCAATAAACACCTAGGGTTAGGGTACCAATGGAGTAATATGGCTAAAAAGTATGCATAAGCAACAAATTATTATGATGACATCCCTAATAAGAAAGGATTTAACTGTGGACAATGCTAGATTTTTCTTTTATGTGATTTATTGATGCAATTTCTAATTTATTAGGCACAAACATCCAACACAAATTCACGTTTATGCAAACATTCTTCCCTAAAACCCTAGTAGTGAACCTTAAACGTCTAGGAACAAGGAAAATAAGAGGAAATTTAATGGATTTTCTAGATGATCAATGCAATAATGATTGTGCCTTATCCTAAATGGGCTTAATTGAGTCTTCTAAGGGCTAAAATTCCATGGAATGGTTTTGATGGAGTAGGTAGGGATGAATAGGCATCCACTTTTAAAAACCTGTCTATTTTCTTTGTGAGGGGAGAAATTAAATATTAGGAATGCATAATGGAAGTTTCCTTATAGTTTTCAAGAGAACAATTTTGCATAATATAAAGGAGAAAGATTTCATAATGATATTAGCATTTATTCATGACACAAAATAGAAACCCTAGTAGCACAAATACAATATGCAAAGTCTAGAAGATAAAGAACATCTCAATACAAAAGACCATTTCCAGGAGAATTCACACCACTAAAAAGATCACATTTTTCCCAAGTAGCAAAAAAGGACTAATATACACTCTTTGGAAGGGAAGAGTGGTAAAATGTGTTTTGATGAAATGAAATAAGGGGAGTCTCTATTTATATGAGGCTTACCACACTTATTTTTACAAAAGTAGAAGAAAAAACCGTAATTACAAGTTTACTTTGAGTATTTCACAAGTGTGAGGTTACAAGCCAACCTCAATAACTCAAAAACATAATAAATAATGCCAAAAGAGCCTATGCATGTGGGAGAAAAAGCCGCCTCCACTATGACGTCATCATGAGAAGGACCTCCAAATGCCACAAGTGACAAATAGACTAATGAGTGTTCCATTCTCCAAAAAGTAGCTCCATGTCTATGGGTACTCCTCCAAAGTGCCTCCATACCAAGACATCATCACCAAGGGGCCCTACATTAGTCTCTAAAGGGCTAGATGGGTGATGTGGCGCCAATATAGTCAAGTGTTGGGGTCAAAGAGTGATGTGGAAGCCCTCCCCTATCATCTTAAGGATAACCATCATCATTCGGGCTTTGGAACAAGCAACGCCCATCAAACAGTCTTTAGGCCGACTTGGGGGTGTTATGGGTCCATTTGGGCACATTGTTTGTAAGTCAAATACCAAGCCTTCTTGGCATAGTGTTCAACATCTGGGGGTACCTTGGAGTGTCAAGTACCATGTGAAACTTGTTGAAAATAATGTAGCTATGGTCGGCATTTTTCATTGCAAATATGAAGAAGAAATAAATTTGCAGACACCTACAAGTCACCCCAACTAAGCCCTACAAGTAGGCTCCAAGAAGACCTGCATGTCAGCCCCATTAGGTTTAATTATCCCACACATGATGCCTATATATATGAGCTCATTGGCACTCTTTTCAACCAACCAATTCATTAAGTATTTTGATTTGCAATTGGAGGAGATACACCACACGTGCAAAGAAGAGGAAATGGTTTCTTTGATCTGCTTTGACCTTATTCTTGGAATTGAAGTTGGCCGAATTAGTCTTGGGAATTCTTACTTTTTTTTGGGCTACTAATTTATGTCACCTTGAAGGTCGAAAACTTCCTAGATTTGGATATTTCGTTGATTGAAATTGTTGCTACTTTAACCGAGATTTCTTAACTGTCAAGTTCCTATGCATGGTTCATTGATACTTCTGTGGTAGCTACAATGCTATTCTTTTTCTTCTATTACAGTGATTGTAGGCCCTAACTTTGGCCTTATTGAGCAGTCTATTACAAGAAATTTGGAGTTGATCTTTCTCATTACATTGATAGACTATGATTAATATTTCTCATTGAAGAGTAATTTGGATTTATTGGAACATTTTGATGTAACTTTGATGGAAAAAATTTCTCTCTCACAAGGAAAGAATTTAGGGTTTCCTCCTTGTGGGTTTTACCCTAGATGTGAGCCTAATATTTGTCTCTTGTCTCTTATTGTTTATTGTCTATTGTGCTCTCTATTTAAGACTCTTGTTGAAGAAATAACGGTTGAATTTTTTCATGTATAGCTACTTGTTGATTAAAGTATAAAGAAGGAAAAGTTTGCATCAATAGAAGTAGTTATCAATTGTGAAAAAATATTCTAGTCATTGCAACACTAGAATTTCAACATGGTATCAAAGCAAGGTTTGGAAAAAGAAAGGCTGAAAAACACTCAATTGGCTTTTGAATCAACGTCTAGTGTTTTTTTTGCTAAGGCTCAAAGCAATAAAAAGTGGCTCAATCTTGATACAAATCACGCTCTGCTTCATTTTGGGGCTCGCTCATTCATGACAAATGTTTCACATCACAATCAAGCTCAATGGCATTGTTGCATTATAAAAGACTGTTATAGTGATCGTATTTTCTCGCATAAGGCTCAAATTTGGTTTGTTGGACATCCTGAACATCGACTCACAATGGATCAATGGTTTGCTTTTTGAAACACATTATACATTTGCGATGTTTTGGTATAAATTGTTACATCTATGAATCACACTACTCACATAGTGGCTTGCATATTCAATGAATCAGTTTAAATTCTGACAAGCATTGAACTTAATTATATGGCATCAGATATAATTCTTTTGTGACATCAATATTATGGCCTGTAACGCGAATAATATATAGAAGTTTCCTAGAATCACTAAATCAGAGAAGTTGGTTGTAAATATATATGGTTTGAGGATCATATGGCTCGTTAAGTGCCATGAACATAAACACACACCTATAGCTCACTCGCAGTTCAGTGGGAAATGTAATATATCTTGGCTCAATCTTGTGGCTCATAAAATAAGAGACATTGCGATGGTGGACTCAATATATACACATTTAAAATCGCTTCATGAATTTTTGCCTCGAATTATAGTGCGTCAACATGCATATATTACAATGTGACTGCAATGTAAATTGTCTCGCATCTGTGATACGTAATCTCAATTTATCCTGCATTTAGTGGATGTCTCACACCTTGGAATTTTAAGTAATATTGCTATTTTACTGAGGCTCTATCTCCACAGTGACTTATGGTTGATATAGTGGTTCAATAGTAAACCTTGTGTATTTGACTATAATTCAAGTTTTATATGCATGACCAAGTCTAAAGAAAAATGAAGCTGTCGATTTGACAGAAGTAGCAATGATCTCTTTTGGAAAATGAGAAGTATATCAAGCAATGGCTTGCTAAGTTCAACAATGACAGTAATCCTTCAAAAGCATGAAGAAGGCATACTGTGACATAAATCCATGGTTAGAAATGAAGGACACAATGCTTTAAAACAAAATACAGTTTGAATGAAGCAACTTCTGGTAACCATGGAAGATAAAGGTACATGGTCTTTGTCTATGAGGTATGTATGATTGTTATATGTGTCCAACTTGTACTGGATAAAGGATCTTCATAATTACTAGAGATGATAATGGCATGATGCATATTAGATCTTGAGACGAAATGCATTAGGGTTTGCAACATAGTTTGCATGGCAAGAATTTAGGGTTTGCAACATAGTTTGCATGGAAAGAATTTAGGGTTTGTAGACTTTACATTTTTTTAAGTTTTGGTATCTAGGGTTCATAAACCCTAGATAGAACTTGGATTGGAAAAACCCTAGAAAAATGAAAACCTTAATTCTATCTGTTTTTTCCCTCTTGTGAAGCTCTAGCTCATGATTTCTAGGGTTTTCATAAAGAATCTATGGTGTGTGGTAAAACCTTAGCAAGGATTGAAGTAAAAATGAATCCTAGGGATTGAAAGTCAAAACCCTAGGGCTAGATGTTTCCCCTGAAACTAAAAACCCTAATAAGGGTTAGATTATGAGATATCTAGGGTTTGTAACAGAATCAGCTTGCTGATAAGAAAATTCTGAGGTAGATTCAGCTTCCCAATAGGATGCTCTGGTCTTTCGCAAATATTTTGGGGTTTTTACCAATTAGAGTTAACAATTAGAATTGGGTGTGTAGGAGGTTTGGTGTTGATGTCAAGAATATGAGTGCTACAACAAAGTCATCATCCATGGTATGTACATCATCCATAAATTGTGTGTGATTAAATTTGTAAACAGTTGTCTGATTTATCTATATCAGTCCCCAGATGTTAGTATGAAACAACTATCTGATTTATGTATATCAGTCCCCAGATGTTAGTATGCAGCATGAGGTGAATGATTGGGTTCACTACTACTAGGATTTATATGTTGGCCTCTGTTTCAAATCGCTAACTGCATGTGGATATATTGAGGTCAATAATAGGGATCTTTACTTGCCTATTTATTTGGGATGGTTTACATGTATTTATTTTACTTTTGTTGGTTTTTTTTTGCTGCCATTCAACCACTGGGGCAACAGAGGAACAAAGATGAAAAGGGAAGCATGAGATCAAAATTGGTTTCAAAATCCAAGCATGTACCAGATTCAGGAAAAGCACCTGGGATTTCCAATATTGGACTCTCACATACACATGAGTCAGTTTCAGGCAAAATGCCCAGGTTTTCGAATGTTGAGGTCTCAAGTAATGATCCATCGAGTTCAAGGATACAACGTAGGCCTTCAAGGTTTCAAATGTTGAGGTCTTAAGTAAAGATCCATCGAGTTCAAGGATACAACGCAGGCCTTCTACTACTGGTCTCTCTAGTAAAAACATTTCAGCTAGTAAAAACATTTCAACTTCAGGGAGGGCTTCTACTACTGGCCTCTCAAGTAAACATACTTCAGCTTCTGGGAGGCCTTCTACTACTGGTCTCTCTAGAAAATTTACTTCATCTTCAGGGAGACCACCAAGGCCTTCAAATGTTGACATCTCAGGCAAAGCTGCTTCAAATACATCCAAGTCTAGGTTCTTCCCACCTATATCTAAGGGTGTCTCAAGAAGAATGCAAATCATTGATCCATCAAAAAGGAAGACAAGGTTTCAACGAGCTTTTACATCAACACTGACTGCCAGAAGTGAGGTTAGGAGAATTTGGTCTACTGGCCTTATTTTAGGGTGTGTAGGTGGTGCTTTTTATTCACAGAGTTTTATTCTGTTCTTTTGCAAAAGCAAGTGAATGATTTATCTAATACATAACTCCAATTTCCATCCTATGGTTTATATTAAAAAGCTTGCATCTGGAGCCATTAAGTGGGATGTCGTGGAAGAGAAAGGGAACTTTCCCAACATTGATGAAGCAGATAATGAAAATAAACTTGTTGTAGTTGAACATGTTCAAGACAATTACTATTTCTATTGGTATACAAAGTTGTCATGGGAACCTTGCAAACTGTTTTTGTTACTTTTTGAAATAACATCATCTTGTCTTGGAAAAATACACTCCAATTAAACAATTTAATCAGACACTAGCTGTTCACTGCATATTACATGTGAGCAGCGTGTCTGCCATACATGAATATGTCCACTAGAGAATTAATCCACTCAAGCATCAGGGAAGGTTATAATTTATGAATGACGAATTTAGGCCAAGAATTGATGCGAGCCTTGATCCATCTCTATAGTGTATATTTAATTCTGAATAAATAGTTGTATGTCTAATTTGTTTCTATTTCAGTCCGTTGTGTTTGTTGTATTTCAGGCATGCAACAATCTCTCATCAAACTACATGTTAAGCCAAGTTGATATCAACAAGAAGATGCAAAGAATACTTATTGACTGGCTGATTGATGTACTCGAATAATACATATCGATGTCTATATATTTCTATAATATTAAGCCTTTTTTACCTTTCCGTTAATAAATTTTTGACACAAACAATTTGCGCTTACAGGTGCATCTAAAATTTGAGTTGATGCATGAGACAATTTTTCTCATGATTAACTTGATTGATAGATTTCTTTCTGTGGTGTACACTATTACAAGAAAGGATTTTCAACTAGTGGGGTTGACTGCCATGCTACACTATTACGAGAAAGGATCTTCAACTAGTGGGGTTGACTGCCATGCTATTTGTTGCCAAATATGAAGAGATTTGGGCTCCCAAGGTGGTAAACATTAACGGGAGAGGAAGTTCGTTGTTAATCTGAAGTTTTGTATTGATTTGTTTTGACTAATTAGAATAAAAGGCTTCACATTCTAACTCATTTTTCTTAAGGGCTTTACAGAATCTGAAGTTTTGTATTGATTTGTTTCGACTAGTTAGAATAAAAGGCTTCACATTCTCAAAAAACTATGGATCTACCTCTTTTGGGCTTCAACACTTTCTTGATAATATAATCTACTCTGTTATTGTTTAAAAAAAATGATTGAAATGATGAACAAAACAAATATCATCCTTCCTTTATACTACTCAAGAGGAGTTATGGAAATGTTTAATATGCCCTAAATGTGCTCTAAGCACACTGAAAACATTTATTAACTTCCTTACAACTACCCAAGACAAAAAACACTCGTATAATTCTTTCTTTGTCATTTCCAGCGATGGGGTTTTTTGAATTTCTCTCCAGTCAAGCTGTCATAGATATGGTAAGCTTCAAAGTCTATAAATTTGTTTTAAATGACTTCAAATTCAAAAAGCTTAGCTGTCTATCCAGAGAAAATAAGGCGATGTCTTTGTTAAAATGGAAAATCTGAGTCTTGAAATGCAGTGTCTCCAATCTCAAGTATGGCAGCTCCAGACAATGCAACACAATAGGGAGGCAACTCCAGAAAATGCAACACAACAGGGAGACACTCAAGGAAATGAGCACAAAATATATTCTGCAAACTAATACCTTATTGAATGCCTCACCAAAACCATTTTCCTAGTAAAAAGGTGAGCTTTGTGATATCGAATCAGAAGTTCCAGAAAAAAGAATTTTAACAGTTTCATTCACAGGTACTTACCTTCATCTTAATGATGGAAAAGGGGCAACCAAATCTTCCAATAGAAATTTTATAGGTAAGCTTAGCATTTTTCAGAGTTATGCACTCTTCAACAACCTCAACTTCAACCTACTTGAGTAAGAATTATGTTGTAGTGGTAATGTATCTCATTCTTATTCTCCTTGCTTGTTCTAACACTCACCCCAGCAAATTCAATTTCCAATATGTTAGATTTCAATCGGATTTTAGACTCTAGAGGCATTAAATCTCTTTGTGCCAACTTCCCCATCCTGTGGTATTCTTGAACATTTTTTTCAAGCATTAAACAACTTGAAGAACTTTTCTTACTATAATATTTTCCTTGAGTGACTTCCTGCAACTCTTTGATGTGTTGATTCTAAAAAATATCTCATGCTCTACTATGCATCTACATAATCTTAACCAACTCATACAATAGACCATAAATAATCTGAGAACTTGCAGCTCACATAGCTAAAGCTCTCATCTTTAGGTAAACCTGTCTAAAACCCCAAGAATCGTTTTCAAGAAAAATTGTAAAATCTTCATATAAGTTGTGGTGGCTTTAACTATAAAAAAAAATGCATCCTGTATTACTCATCTATTGAAATTGTTTCTTTACCTAATTCAATACCTAAAAAATGGTCCGAACAAACATAAGAGACTTAACCAAGTTCAATGTTAGTTATTGAGGAAAAAACGTAATCACCTGCAAATTCTACCCCCATGAAATGATTTTTATTAACAAGGTACTTTAAGGTTTAATAATCAATGTAAAAAGGTCAAAAGGTTTGCCAATATACATGTCTAAGCTTTTGCAATTCAAAGAACATTGCTAAAGCCTTACCCAGTGTCGTTGGATGAATATTTTTTGCACTGTTTATTTTTTAAGCTTGCACAAAACATAGTATGGACAATATTCCCTTTTTCTGGTTGACCTAAATTTATACTCACAATGATTTTGAGGAATGGACATTTCAAAGCCTATGTTTCACCAAGTTTTCAAGATGGAGGAATGTGGGAGAAAAGAAAACCATATGGGGAAATGTGGGAGCAGCTCCAAATTTTAGAGAATTTTTTTGGGATAGGGGAACATTGAGTTTCCAAGTATAGAGGTCCTTAATTTCTAAAATTATAAAAATGAAAATAATTTATGATAAAATCCCAACAATAAAAATCCATCCCATGCAAATTCATCATTGTGCTATCTAGTGGAAAGACTATAAGCTTGCCAGTCTTAAAATCCTGAAAACTGTTAAGTGAACTAAATTCTGAATAGGATATCAAATTTTGCTTTCTCCATATTAAGTTCACTGAGGTTGGAAGCACTCTCAAGCATCATGAAACAACTAAGGATAATGTTAAATTTTAAATAAACATTTACAGTCTCCTTTATCTTATATTTTCACAAAACCTTCAAAGCTTTATCCCCTATATTTTTTATGTCTTAGGTGTTGTTGGACCAAAAATTGAGGGGGAAAGGGGGCAAGCACCCAGGCATCCTCCCAGTTTCTGTTCTTTCCTTTTCTTTTCTTTTTCTTTTCTTTTTTGTATATGGAGTGAGGGGGGTGGTGGTTGGGGAGTTTGTAGCACCCAACTACCCCCTTTCTGGGAAACAAACCAACAAATTTTGCAAAGATTTTTTTTTTTTTTTTTTTTGTATATGGAGTGAGGGGGGTGGTGGTTGGGGAGTTTGCAGCACCCAACTACCCCCTTTCTGGGAAACAAACCAACAAATTTTTCAAAGAAAAAACACACAAAAAAATTTGTTCAGAATTGAATGTGGGATGAAGCAACTCTGCAAAATCCAAATCAATTCCGTAGAACTTTTCGACTTACAAGGCATGCTTAAGAAGAATAGATATAATCCAAAAAATTTGCAGAAAATTAAATGTGAGATAATATATCTACACTTGCAAAGCGACTCTGATTTTTCCTGAATTTGAAAGGAGGCACAATACCAAGTGAAAAGGAACACAACCTTTGATGAATCCAAACTAAATTCTCACAAGCAAACTGATCTCTAACATTGATAATTAATTTCTTAATAATAAAATCAGAGAATATGCATACAAATTTCTTAAATTTCTTCAAATATTAGGGTGACCAGGGTGACCATTTTAAACAAGGGAAAATTTACAAGTTGAAAATTTTCATGTATATATAGAAATATTCTCGAAATATCAATGTTGGATATGAAGATTTTGAAGCAGGAAAATTTTAACGAGCCACATGAAAGTTAGTAAATGTGAAGTCATACTTTTGTCTCAGATTTTAAAATCTTACAAAAAAAAATTATATTTTATAAAAGGATTGGGTCATTCTTGGAAAAAAAAAAAAACACTTAAAAAAAGTTAGCAAATTTTTTACCAATCATTTCCATTTAATTAAAAAAAAACATACACACAACAACCTGAAAGAATCAAATCCATTTTAACAAAGACAACGCCTTATTTTCTTTGGATAGACAGCTAAGCTTTTGTAATTTGAAGTCATTTAAAAAAAAATTATAGACTTTGCAGTACAATCACCAATACTCCTGGTAAATGCAGTCCCCAGATAATTTGCATCGGGTAGCCAAGTTTTTTTTAAGTTTCCATCCACCTCTTCGGTTAACATTCATTATGTTCTATATGTAGAACATCAAGAAACTTTCCTTTCCTATCTACCACTCCACCTTCTGGCGTTCCTTTGCACCTCTTGGTGCAATTGCTAGTTTACTTTTCTACCAAATTTGCAAAAGTTACTTTGGATCTTTTATCCTTCGTATTCACAAGAAAATATTGTTGATAATTTTTCTCTGATATGATGACACCATTGGACTTATTATTATTTGAATTAAGATCATACATGTCTTTTCTATTATTAGTTGAACCAACACCTATAGCTTTACCAGCTGACTCTTTGGTGCAAATATTAGGTAGAGCTAAATTTGAGAGTTCAACCTGGATAGTATTGACTAAGTCATTAAAGTGAATGAGGCTCTTATTACACGCTTTCTTTAGGCCATGCCAAGAAACATATGCAGGCCTCTTTCCTGACGTGCTAAGGAATATATCTATATCTAGCACCTGTGGTGCATTACCTTGGGTATTTGGCTACACCTCATCTCTTAGCCTACCTCCAACGATTATAAGTCCCAATTACTGGGAAAGCAAGGTTTACCATGAAAGGCAGAACATAAATAATTCTCATTATGGCACCTTTTTCCTCAACATACCACATAATGCAACCCGATTCAGACACAAAATGACTAAAACGGTGCATAGGATACACCGACTCAAATCTAAATTCCAATACATAACCTTATTTAGAATCAACACTTCTATTACCTATTTCAATATGAGCCTGAGGATATTTTCATTTGAAAGTAGTTTTGTAAAAATATTCCCTATGATGCCCCTGTTGTAGTTTAATTCAGGCTTCAAAAATGCATTTCGAAAGCTCCTCAGAATTCAAAAATTCATTTCGAAATCTCATCAGACTTCAAAAATTCACTTAGAAAGCTCAATGTTCAACCAATTTATTGAAAATTAGTTATTAATTTAACATAGTCAAGACATGTTTGAAAATTAGGGAGAATCAAAGTAGTGTAGATTGTTATTATGAGCTGCATATTTAAATGCTATAAAATGAATGATTACTATTACAATTTTGTAAAAAATACCTGGATATGTAAGTAAAGCCAATACAATCTCTTGTAACAACTTAAAACTTAAAAAATTACATCTGCAGATACTTTTTTAGAATGGCATAGCTTTTAAATAATAGGTAGTTGCGAAACTCTAAAATTGATAGATGACATGGATGTAATTGTAGATTCATGGTAGATAGTGATGCATGGAGGGAACTTGAAGAATTATACATTTCTATTCAAATTTAAGTCCACAACTTTGAAAATATTGTTTTACGTAGCAGATCCTAATCCTAACTCTTATGCATATTTTCTTAACATTTTTTCAAAATTATAAAGTGAATACATAAAAATTGTTGTATTTAACATTCATAACAAAATTATGTTGTGAAGTAGGCCTGCTATTCCTTTGGTAGAAGGATTATGTTCCACATACACAAGATGTTATATCTATATTATAGTACTATACCAGACTAACAATCATGATAGAAATTAGTAGAACTATCATTAGATAATACTAGGACTATGTTAATATTTAATAGATCAAGAAACATTGTAAGGTTTACATCTTACAAAAAGCAACTTGGTGAATCACAATTAGCCAAAACCAGTGATTATGGAGACACTGCTGCAACTAGTGTATTGCAATTAGAGACACTGCAGGAACCAGTGCATTCCAAAGTTAATGAGAAGCTGTTGTGTAACCAGCTCCAAAAATAGAAGAAAAGAGATATCAATGCCTTAGAAATAAGCCACTTCGAGGGGGAAACCTCCAATACATTACATAAATGAACAATTCTTGGATGATGCAAATGAACAAAACCTCCTTCTATATATAGGAGTCCATGGGGCCACAATATAATCCTAGTGGGGCCACAATGTAATCCTAGCCGACCTAACAATAATAATGTAAGGGCACAATAATAACACTATGGGGGTTACAGGGGTACAATAATAACAATAAGGGGGGCTACACTAACATAATAAGGGGCTACACTATTAATATAGGGACTTAACATGCCCCTCTCCTTTAAACAAGTGTTGTCCTCAACGCTTGATTATTTCTTGATGCTTCTGTATAAAATTCTCATCCTCCCATGTGGAATCTTCTACAGGAAAGTTCTTCCACTTGCTGAGATACTCTGAAATTGATCGTACTTGTCGAGTTCTTGTTTTTGTGACTGCTTCAGAACTTCTTTCGATGTGATGTTGATATTCCCGTTGTTTCATTAGATTCTGCACCAAAGTTAGGTTATCCTTTGAGAGTTGGAGAACTTGTTGTTGATGCTCGATGTCATATTCCACTAATTTATCATCCATATTAGCTATTATTTTATCCTTCAAACCATCCAACTTAGCCTCCATTTCTTCTTTTAAACCATCTATGTCATCTTCTGTTGCTCTTCGTAAGATCGAAATTTGTTGCACTTGGTACCGTAATTTTGATATCTCATACTGCAATTCTTCCACTTCATGCATCATAGTATAGATTTCTGAGGGCTTAATGGGTGTTGAATTCTTTTTAGGAGGCATTTCAGAACATAATACTGAAATATATGCTCAATAGGCCCTTGAAATCACTTCAAACTGATTTTTCAAACAAGATTTATGCAATTTAGGAAAAATAATACACACCTTTTACTTGCTTTTGAGGAGCTCGATATTGGAATTGGATTATCTCTGTGATTGCGACTCTTCAATATCTGAAATTCAGCAATGAAATAGCCCTCTGAATTCTCTTTTGAATGCCACAGGTCTGACCTGATTTGGATTCTCCAAGACAAAGTTGTGTCCAATCTCCCACAATGCCCTAATTATGGACTGGTTCAGTAGAGCGAATTTGTACGACTTTCCATGTGTCATTGTTTCATCCTTTGTCTCTGAAATTGATATCCAAGAAACTAAAATGGATTTACGTACCACTTTACGGTTTTGTTAATCCGATTCCTTGTGAGAGAGATTTATTGAAATTTTCCCACGATCACCTCTTTGAGATGAAATTCAGGAGCCTGAAAAAGCACTACCTTCCACAGATCATATCTCCAAATATATTACGAACCAAGATCTAAAATTTTTTGAAGAATTTCCTCAGGATTTCAGCTTCGCACCATATGAATTTCAGATTTTGAACCTTCGTAGAAAAAAATTTATAGCGCAAATGCCACGATGACCTGTTTAGGATCCTGAAAAAATACATGACTTCCACAGATCATATCTCCGAAATTATTGCGAACCAAGCTCTGAAATTTTTAGACAATCTTCCTCAAGATTTTGGCTTCGCACCCTAAAACTTTTAGCTTCTGAAACTTCATAGAAAAAAAGTTATAGCAAAAATTCCACGATGACCTGTTTGGAGCAGCGAAACCCTAGAATCCCAAGCTCTGATACCAAATGTTGTGTAACCAGCTCCAAAAATAGAAGAAAAGAGATATCAACGCCTTAGAAATAAGCCACTTTGAGGGGGAAACCTCCAATACATTACATAAATGAACAATTCTTGGATGATGCAAATGAACAAAACCTCCTTCTATATATAGGAGTCCATGGGGCCACAATATAATCCTAGTGGGGCCACAATGTAATCCTAGCCGACCTAACAATAATAATGTAAGGGCACAATAATAACAATATGGGGGTTACAGGGGTACAACAATAACAATAATTGGGGCTACACTAACATAATAAGGGACTACACTATTAATATAGGGACTTAACAGAAGCTCAAGGCCATAATAGAGGTAGAAAGAGAAAATAACCTCCTGGATTTATAAATGAATAAGGCAAAAGAAGGATCTGGAGGGAGCCTAAATAAAGTCATTAATACTTTGCTCTTATAGTTGAAAGCCTGAACATGATGAAGGGTGAGTATCATGACCTTCTATACAAAAATGAGCTTTGAAACAACAACCCTAAGGAATGATGAGTCTAGTAGCAATATTTCACCACCATCTGGATACAAATGAGGAAGAATTTAGTTTGAACAATTTTTGGCAGCTTTGGGAAAGACAGCTTGAGTTTATCATAGTGATCCAAGAAAGTGTATGATAATGAAACCAATGGGGGAAAATGTGGCCTTGAGCATTTTTTTTCGAATTTGATGGTCTAGATAAGAAATCAAAAACTGTATTAGTAGCCCACTTCTTTTTTATAATGACAAGGTTGCACTATTGCAGATAAGAAAATCATTATGTAAGGCTTGTTCATTACAACTCAATTTCCGTTCGAAAAAACTGTAAAGGTTTGTGGTTGGTATATATCATTGTGTCCTTCCCTAAAATACTCTTGCAAGTTTTTTATGGTTATGGATTATTCTCTCCATTCACAATGTTTCTTCAAGCTTATAGGCATGCATTTAATGGTTTGTGGATTATTCTCTTTCTTACAATATCTATGCTTACATATCATATGCATTACTATAATATCTAATGCTTTGATGCAGAATATGTATTCTCTTAACAATTACTAGGTTACCCTTGGTCCTCAGAGTGTGCCTTGGGTTTGGGCCAATACCGATTAGTGGACTATGTATGTAATCTTTAAGATGTGTTTTGGAAAGGATGATTAAAGTTATTATAATATTTTTGTTGTTTTGTTTAAATATTTTGAGTGTTAATTAGGTGATTTGGAGATATGAATTAACTTAATGGAAAATTTTATATATTTTACTTTCAAATGATGTTCTTTTTTTTATAGATGATGAATCATGATGTTATTGTTTTGTGTATAATGATTTATTTTTTCTTTTGGGATTGGCATAATATTTTAATAAAAAATTTCTTAATGGTTTTTGTGAACATGACAATGAGGAGGGGGAAGAAGAAGAGGCATGAGAAGGCTTTCAACATACAGGAGAAGTTGAGGAGGTTGAGCTATATAGAGAGAGGGAGAGTGCAGGCAACCAAGAAAGAGGCGTTTCTGGGCAGTGCACAGTTATGTATATCCACACGAAATCCATACAACATGATCATATGCCTTAAAGTCTCAGGGTCAGCAGATAATGTTAAGAAAACATAAATCGAGGCACATCCACATGTGCCTGGAAAAACACAATTCTAGGCCAACTCTTTTAGGCCAACTTTAGCTATGTTTGAAACTATTTTAGTAACAATTTTAATTTTCCATGATAAAAATATTTCCTTCTCCATTAAAGTTAATATATTTCCAATAGTTAAGCATATGATTGGTAAGCTCTTTCTACTTTATCTAATCATATCTTAGAATGGTCTTTTTAATATGGACCAAAAATCTCAACTATAGACAAAATGGGCATGTTCTCAAAACTTGTGTGAATCTTGTGTGTTTTTTTATAGTGAAGGAACACACTTCATGGGAAAAAATAAAAGGTTTATCAAACAAGAATGAAAAGGGCACCAACAAACTAGTATTTTGAGGAGTGTATATCAAGAATATGGTGTGTTTGGTTAATCTCCCTCAACATTAAAAAAAAAAGGAAAATAAAGGACCATCAAATATGAATCTCTGTTCAATATATTGAATACAGTATTTAGGTTGAGTTGGATATACCACTGTTAAAATGACTAAGTTTTTTTTCCATTCCATTCCAGCTGCAGGCATTTAATTTATTCCCTATGTGTTGTCATGATTTCTCTAAGTTTCTTTCTTCCCTTCAGTAAGCATTATGTTGCATATGTTGAATACAGTCTTTGACTTGAGTTGGATATATTGTTGTACATCCAACAAATGAAAAACAGAGAAGGGGTTATCGGGATCATGAAGAGAATACAAATTGTTTTGTCAATTCATGAGATGGAAATGAATGCATAAGACTATCTGAAGCCTTTAAAACATCAATATTTTTTTTTTGAAAGTGACCATATATTCTTAATTAAATATTCTACCCATGAAGCCATCGCGGAAAATAAATCTCCTAACCAGAATTTAATACGAGACTGTACAAGATCTAGTTTCCTCAAAAACCTATTTACTCATTAAACACATATGTGGAATTTGTGCTTCAAACAAATTGTATTTTATCTACAGTGGAACAAATAACTTACAGTGATTCACGATAAAAAAATTAATCTCTCTAGAAAACTGATACTTTTGCAAAAGTAATATATCCAGTTCAATCCACTATTACATATATTCGAATTTCACAAATTTCATTGTCCTTCTCCAAAAAATATCGAAAGTGAAAAGAAAGAGCATGATGCACCATCGAGATCCATTTTCCCTTCTTAAAAAAAATTACCAAAAACCAAAATACCCAAGAGATATTGCAAAAAAAGGGCACATGCTGAAGATTTGGTTAAAAATCCAAACTATTGCATGAATTATGACGAGCATTTTTATTTCTCCTCCACCTCGAATGTTGATCCAAACATGCAATTTCTAGACAATAACTGAATAACCCTATCGATTTTCTTACAATACAAAAGCCCACATTGAGTCGAAAAAAATTATTTTTATTGTTCAACTTTATATCAAGAATAAAATGAAAGTTTCCATAACACATGGTATAAATAAGAGATACAATATCCCACAACTCATGTTTTCTGGAAAACGAAAATATTGTAGCTCAAATGACAGTGGGAAAAGTACATAAAAGGTCAGCTCTGAAGACAAATTCCTCTCTTACTGTCTAATTTTCTATAAATGAACAACTAAACTTAACTCCAAAAGAAGTCCTACATGGCATGCATTCAAATGTAATTGAAATATTCATAATCAAATGTAATCTCTTGGGGCGACAATCTCTTTTGTTATCTCAAAGTCAAATATTTAACACTAAAGGAGCTTTATTCTTTCTAGATCTGCATCTACATTTCCAGTTCCATTAAATGAGGGAAAAATGTGATCTAAGGGAATTTTAAACTAGTTCCAATCTTCAAAATCTTTATTCCAAAATTCCCTGTCAGCGATGGGGCTAGTAACTGCTTGATAAATTTGCAAAAAAATTGGAATCTAAGTAAATTTAACTAAGGGAAGAACAATATATCTGCTTCCATACCACTGTTATTTTAAAGGAAGAGTGACCTCGCAAGTCTCAAGCTTAGCATATAACTTTAATAAAACAAAAATTGAGCACATCTTGGTTCTCTCTTAATGAGGCATGGTTCTTTAGCCCTTTTCTTAATAACTTGTTTCATTTTTAGATGAATTTCTCCAACTAACTTCTTCCTTGGTAGTAGTTACAGATATATAGATGGTAGGTAATATGAATGCTTTTTTTTATTTAATTAGATTTAAGTTTTAAAGGAATCTTCCCCTGCTAATTGAGTCTATAGAAAATGTAAATAGGCCTAAATGGGAAAAATGAAAAGAGGTTCAAAAGTTGAAAAGTTTCACAAGAAATAGTGTACTTTGAATATGATGATGGGAAGACCTTGATATTCAAATGTTTCATTCTTACTAATATATAAAGTTAACTTTAATCCTACAATGAAAACTCTACAACCACTGTGGAAACACAAATACAATGTCAGATGTGTCTCACTTAGCAACTAGTAATATTTTCTTTCAGAGAGAGAGAGAACTAAGTTTGATGGTTCCAATAAATCTTGCATCTTTTTGTTGTAGGAAGGGCCTTATCATAAAATTTCAATTGTGTCTTTTTTGAAACACAAAAATTCTCACTGGTGTCTCACTAGGCATCCAATGATATTGTAATGTCATAGAGAGATTGAAGTTGTAATATGTTATACATATTTGTTGTATAGTTGATGAACCATTGCAAGACTTTAATAGTTGGTGACTGATCTTGGTGTTTGAGCCTCCAACTGGACATAATATATCTAAAAAATAATAAGTACGCAACATATTATCCTCTTCCTTTCCAGCTTCTTGATAATCTGATTGGTAGATGGAAGGTAGCCTAAGCAAAGTGATACCCCTTTCAACTCCTATTGAGCTCAAAAATCCTCCATGTGTGTGATTTACAGAAATAAGGCTAGACCTTTCGTTGCATCAGGGTTTCTTTGATTCCTCTTTGGATGAGCCATTTTTCCTCTCTCATCTGTGATTTATCAACCCAAGTATTAATGAATTTTTGTTATTGAACTATCCCAAATCAGGTCTTTGATTTTTCTGCAATCTAGGAATATGAGATGTGCATTGATTCTCTGGAACTGAATATTGCATTGTGGGTCTTTGTAATGGTTTCAAGCCTTTGCTTGAATATGTTAAATTAGTTGTAGACATTTCATAGTGACTTAGGGATTTTCTGTACATTGTCTAAACTTAGGAATTTCAGTTTAAGTAAATTTAGGAAGATAAATATTCAACATTTCATATTTTGGGATCAATATGGGGTTTCATAAATACAAGTTATCCCATTGTTGGGTCTTTATCTATTTTAATCAGTAAGAGAAGTGCAATGGGGCTCATTTTCAAGAAATTCACTTATCGAATCTTGTTTTTGAGCCTTTTGCTATGAAAGCTCCTTGTTACAATTTCATCTTTCCAAAAGTGAGTACCAAACATAAATGTTAGTGTTTTATGCAAGAAAATCTTATTTTTGTGAATGTTTGAGACTTTTTATATCATTATATTTTTTATTTGACTATTTTCTATGAAGGGGGTTGTGCAATGTTGATTACTTTTAATTTTCTCTTTGTATTTCAACCCAAAAAATACAATGGAGAGTTTTGACGGTAGTGGTTCCATTGGTACATAAAATTCGTAAGCCTTTGTTTCTCCTAGGCCTTTGTTTCAAGGGAAGGATTCTATCTAGAAATTTTGAGGCAAGTCGTCCAAGGTTTAGAGGATCTTCGAATTTGTTTGAGGCAAATAAGAAAACACATATTAATATCCTGAGGTAGGCTAACACCTTTCTAAGATTTGGATGAGGGGTTTTGTTCATTTTTCTTTTTTTGATTCAAGGTTGGGGCATGCAAGTATGTTATGAGTTATAGAAAAATAAAATTGTTTAAACAAGTCAAAGTTTCAAAGTTTAAGATTTCCAACGAATTTATATAAGATAGGTCGAATTACTCTTTGAAGCTAGACATTCACACTAGTGGAAAAATCCATTTTGTTCTAAGGGCATGCAGAAGACTAGCCTATCCTAAAGCAGATTTGAGTCACTTGGAATCACTTTGTTCTGAGACATGTGCAGAGGGATTTTGGGGTAATATTATGCATGAGAACTAATGTATCTTGTGCACAAATATGTTGGTCATATGTGACAGTGTGAGAGTTTCTCCAATGACTATGTTAGACCGAAATTCCCTGCATAATTCGTAGAGGCATTAAATTTGGTCTGGACGAATTCTTGAAGGGTGTTGAAGTGAAGAACAAGTACTCATTATGAACTTTGTTAGCCCTTTACAAAGTCTTTATTATTTAGTGAAATATTCACCAATATCTTACAAGATTTTATAATTCAGTGAAAGATTCGCCATGTTTTTATAAGATAATATAATATCGTGAGAGATTCGCCAAAAAAAATATATATACATATTATATTATTGATAAAATCGCCTTCCTTTTTTTCATATGTATGATGGATATTCACCTATTCATTATAAAAAAAAAATTAGGGGGGTTCTTAAAATTTTCCCTGATAGCAGGATCATGATCATGAATAGGTGGGAGTCCTTTGGTATATTCAAACACCTTGGAATGATTGTCCAAGACATTTTGGAGATTTGTAGAAGTAGATGATTTTGATGTTGGAATTTCTAGTGAGCATAATTGTGCAATTACGCCTCAATGCTATTTATTCAGAAGATTTTTCATGACATTAGAGCTTATTATATTTCCCGACTTCCCTTCTATACCCCATAATTTGACTTCATTTCCTTCTAAGATAAATTTCAAGAAAAGTTCTTGAAAATTAAAAGCAACCGTCCCCAAAGATTGTAACCATTTTACTCCTAGTACAACATCAGAACCTCCCATTGGAATGGAAAACATTGGACTATTCAATACATATTCCCCCATGGTTAGATTTATATTATGGAATTTTCCAGAGAAATTTATAGTTCCTCCATTTGCAACCATCACTTGACATTCTGGTGCTGGGTATAGGAAACAATTCAATTCCTTGGCTACCTTACAATCAATAAAATTATGGATATTACCCAAATCAATCAACACTATTACCTTTTTCTTCTTGATATGTCCTTCTATCTTGAGAGTTTGGGGAGTGGTAATTCCTGCCAATGCATTACACGATATATTCAGGCTCATTTATTCCTCTTCTAAGGTTGGTTCCTAGTGTATATCCTCTTCTTTTGAAGATTCTTGTTCATTTTCTTCTTCCTCTTCACAATCTATGTAAAAAAAATTATTCTCAACAGACTTACGACCTTTAGTGTATTTGCTATCACAACTATAGCAAAGCCCTTGTGCTCTTTTTTCTTCCAATTGTTGTGGTGTCAACCTTGTAGGTTATGGAAGTCTAAGAGTAGAAACACTTCCATCTTTATGTATGTGAGTGGTAGGCTTCCTTGTCGCCATAATTTTACATTCAATTTTTCTTGCCAACCTGAATGCATTTTCCAATGAATCAGGTTCCCAAATGGGAAATTTATATTGGATGTTATCCTTTAAAGTCCCTATGAAGACATCAATCCTGTATTCCTCTGGAATACTAGTTACCCTTATATTCAGTTTTTGGAAGTCGTCAATGTGCTTCACCATTGAACCCTTTTGTTTGAGATGTATCAATTGGCTAAAGAAGGTGTTTCTTTTTGTATCGTCATAATGTGCTATCATTTCCTCCGTAAAAATTAACCAAGTGACAATTTGTTTACGGGAGCAAGGCAATCGATACCATAAAAATGTATTTTGTTATAAATGTAATGTTTCAATGCGTACCTTTTGTGTGTTTTGCACATTATTGAGATCAAAATCTTGCTCCATCTGTAGTATCCATGTTATGGAATCCTTGCCATCAAACTTCCTCATATCCATCTTTGGAATATGGTGACTCTTCCATCCAACATTAGATTTTATGAAATAATGATTAAAATTCATTTTTTTCTCATCATGAGTTTCCTCTACTATCTTGTTGCCATTAGGAAACATTTATTGTATCAACTTTGGCAAACCTTCGATGTCTACTTTTAGATCATTCTTCATGTTTTCCATTTTTTATCGATCTTAGCTTCCATGTCATCCATATTAGCTTCCATGCCAACTTCAATGCCATCCATATTAGCTTCCAAACCATTCATCTTAGCTTCCACGCCTTTCTTCAAACCATCCATCTTAGTTTCCACGCCTTTCTTCAAAACTTCAATTTCATTTTTTGTTTCTCTTTGTGATAGGTGCACTTTCTCTTGTAATTTTGATATCTCATGTTGAATTTCTTCGTCTTCATGAGTCATAGAAGAGCCTTCTAAAGGCTTAATGGGTGTTGAATTATTTTTAGGGGCATTTTAGAACACAATAATGATATCTCTTCTTCAATATGCCCTTGGAATAAATTTAAACCAATTTTTTTCAAATGCGACTTATGTAATTCGAAAAAAATTCACACCTTTTTCCTGATTTTGAGGAACTCGATATTGAAATTGAATTATCTATGTGATTTTGAATCTTCAATATCTAAAAATGGGCCCTGTAGTATCCCTCTGAATCTTCTTTCAAATTCCAGAGGTTTAACCTGATTTGGATTCTTCGAGACAAAGTTATGCCAAATCTCTCACAATGACCTAATTATGGACTTGTTCAGTAGAGCGACCTTATACAGAGTGCCATGTGTCACTATTTCCTCCTTTGGCTCTGAAATTGATACAAAGTAAACTACAGTCTGTGTACTTGTGGAAATGTTTTACATAATTCCAATCCAATGCTTAGAGAGAGAGTTATGATGATTTTACCATGGTCACCTCTTTGTGCTGAAATTCGGGAGCCTAAAAAATCCCTAACTTCCACAGACCCTATCTCCGAAAATATTGTGAATCGAGATCTAAAAATTTTCCACGACGTTCATCAGGATTGCAGCTTCACTCTACAAAACTCTTAGCTTCTAAAACCTCGTAGAAAAATATTTATAGTGAAAATTCCATGATGACCTGTCAAGGTTAAATTCAGGAGCCTACAAAAATCCCTAAATTTCACAGATCATATCTCCGAAATTATTGCGAACCAAGATCTAAAATTTTTCCATGAAGTTCCTCAAGATTTTGGCTTTGCTCTGTAAAAAATTAAACTTCTAAACCTTCGTAGAAAAAAATTTATAGAAAAAATTCCACGGTGATTTGTTTGGAGCAGCGAAACCCTAGAATCCAAAGCTATGATACCAAATATTATGAAACCAGCTCAAAAAATATAAGAGAAGAGAGATCAATGCCTTAGAAATCAGCCACTTCGAGGGGGAAACCTCCAATACATTACATAAATTAAAAATTCTTGGATGATACAAATGACCAAAAGCTCCTTCTATATATAGGAGTCCATATGGCCACAATCTAATCCTAGCCGAACTAACAATAATAATGTAAGGGCACAATAATAACAATATTGGGGTTACAGGGGTGCAACAATAACAATAAGGGCGCTACACTAATAAAAATAAGGGACTAAACTAGTAATATAGGGACCTAACATCATGCACAATGGTAAGTCAAATGTGATGCGATAGCGCAATCTCAAATCGGTGATCGCAACATTTATAGTTTAGTTTCCATGCCAAAAATTTAAAGATTGTGAAATGTGATAAGGGCCCACTTTTGATCGCGATCGGGAATGAAAATCAATGAAATGGTGAAGAGGGAAGGGTAGAGCGAAAAGGTCAAAAAAGTATGGTTTCAATGTATTTCAAAGGAAAATGAAATTGAAAAAGGAAGAACGATAGGGAATGGGTCCCACATCATATCGCATTGGCGATTTTATAAGTTTGATGTTTGATTGTTATAACAAAACTTTGTGATGGCGATATGCGATAAGGCATAAGGGGTCTCACCAAAGGTTTTAAATGGGTATTACATATATATATATATATATATATATATATATATATATATATATATATATATATATATATATATATATATATATATATATATATATATATATATATATATATATATATATATATATATATATATATATATGATATAATGATAAGGTTTAATATAACATAGTTGTTCGTGGGTGACGAAGCTTATAATTATAATTTCCAAAACTTTATAATAAAACAATTTATAAAGTAATAAGCCCCGAAAAGTTATCTTGTGGGTTTTGGGGGTTTTAAATGGGATTCAAAGCATGGGAGAATATGAAGGAATGGAGGGGGGAAAAGAAGGTGAACGAAACGAAATGAAATGAAGGCAGAAATGAGGTTTGATCCCTGTTACACCTTGTCAGCAACACTTCCTTCCTTCAACTTGTCGAAGAGGAAAATTGATTCCTTTGAAGCTCTTTACAATTATGGGTTCCCTTTCTTTCTCTGAAAATAAATGATAGCCATAGAATTTTATTTTCAGTAATGAAAAATCTAATCAATAATCAGTCATCCTGTGATACTGTGTAATACAGGATTCTAACACCTTGAAGACTCTTGGCAGTGTAAATTTACCATTTTTCTTCTCCAGAGATGGCACCTTGTGCTTTTCTGCATAAGAAAAGTGTGGCATAAGGCAGTTTGGATTAGTTGGAATTCCTGGTTAAATTGGAATTTAGTAAGTGTGCATTGCTTCTCCCAGAGAGGTTGCTGGAGGTGGTATAGCTGGTGGTGCTGTTGGGGGTGGCAATGGATGTGCATGGGATATTATGTCTCACGTGTTTGGAGTAAGAATTGGCATGCTCTATGTCTCAGTGGGTTTTTTTGTATGTGTTTTGGGTATAGGGGAATTTCCTCCCTGAATATTACCATTGGTATTTGTTGGTGTGGTTTGCAAGATGCCCCTTGGGGTGCTTCCACCATGGGTGGGATTAAACTGCTCATTTTTTATCTAATTTCTCAAGCTCTTGGTACTCTGAAGGGCTAGAAACCCAAAGTGCACAATTGGTGGAGTGGCAGTAGTCGAATTTTTGCGCGGGTTTGTCTCAGGAGCATCCTAGGTGATGGGAGCTCCATGATCTCTAAGTGAAGAGGTCTTGGCAATTTGATGTGGGATAAGCCCTGAAGGTTCTCGGTGGCTTCAATAATCTTGACCCAGGTTCTAGTAGTGATGTTTCTGGTATCATCATCGTGCATTCCTCTCCTCAGCGTGGACACTCCTCCCTCTATGCAAGGCTAAAATTGACGTGACGCGGGTACCAAGACATGAAAATTCAATATGCGGAGTTGGAAACGATGGCATTTGTGACACGCCAAGGTGGAAATTTTGTTGGTCGCACCCAACAGATGGTTGGTTCCACATGAGGTGTCTGAAGCGGTAGTGAGTAGGGAACCCACCATGGAGGGAAGTCTCAACAATATTAAAGTCATGGTGGTTTTTGGTGTGGTGGTAAGGTCAGTCGGGGATCTAGTAGGCATTCAGCTCCTAGCCCGCAGGAAATTCCACACTATTTTCTTGAGAATTTCCATGAGCTAATTCAAATATTGTTGGAGCTAGTGGATTCAGTTGAAATAATTAGAAGGGAGGAGTATGTTGAGCTGGTGTGCACCCTATATAAGGTGCACTACACTCACTTCCAGGTTAGAGAACACGTAGTGGTGGTATGGTGTGGACAAAACCATCTTTCATAAAAAGTAGAAAAGATGGAGTCATGGATGGTTCACATCAAAGGGCATGTCCATTGTAAATTCTGCCCTCCATCTCCTCTAGGAACAACCCTATATATCCCAACTTCCATCACGTCAAATGACTACCATGCCCTCAGGTGTTTTCTATGTGTGATTTTCCTTTTGGTGTCTCTGACCTTCTCGTATATGGACGATGTCCTTAGTATATTTTTTGTATTTTTGTCACTTGCTGCAAACAGTGGTAAAAAACATGGTTGGGGTGAGACCACTTGTTTATTTGTTACTCTAGATGTATGTCTTTTTCCCAGAACAATATAATTTTTTACTTACAAAAAAAAATTATTGCATAGGTTTAATATGCAAGATAGTAAACCGGTGAAGGTTCCTACTCTTGTAGGTGTAAATTTATATGTTGAACATATGAAGAGGAAGAAGACATGTCTCATGTTCCTTATGAGAGTGTAGTTGGTAGCTTGATGCATGCAATGGTTTATACTATACCTGTAATATTCCCAATTAGTCCTATGCACTGATTTTCTCTAGATATGAAGTGTAATCAACAGTTGTTGTAGCTCAATAAAATAACGTTGTCAAGCCTTTTTCAGTCTATATATGTGATTGCAGCACCTCTTTTTGAGGATTTTCTTCTGTTGGAGACTTATATTTCTTATTTTACATCTTATGTCATTGTACATCTGATTTTCTGTTGTAAATGTTAAATAAGAGTCTCCATATTGGCCTCCTACTCTTACTTTGATGATATACGTTATTTTTCCAACATATCTCTCATATATTGCTGCAGTCCCTATTTGGGAATATTACAGTGGTACCAGATCATCATCTTGGAACAGCCTGTGCATTCTAAGAAGCCAATATGTCTTCTGAAGAGGAATAACCTCTTACTGACAGAAATAATAGCTACCAAAAGAGAAGACAAAAGAAATTTTATTACACCAATGATAAGGAAGACAAGGGTAAAGCCCCTGTATCTAGAAGTGATGAAGAAGGAAAGGACTTTGCTAAGATCCTTTTGAGAGCCATGCAATATCTTTCTAGAGAGATCAAAGAGTTGATATTGGATAGAATCAAAGAATCTCCTAAGACATTTCATCTTGGAGAAATCTCTGGCATGTCTCACCACTAGAATGATCAACCAGTGCATCAGCCACAAGTTTCCCAACGCTCTACCATGCCTACCTTTTTGGCTGTGGGAAATGAGGGGTTTCAAGAGAAAGCATCCCTTGAAGACTATTTTGAAGAATATGAGTCTCAAAATCAGAGATTCAAAGATCACTTGAGTTTTCAGGAGTTTTTTCACCTTAAGGACAAAATAAGACCGAGGCATCATCATAGAGATGGTGGGTTCACTCAGAATCATGATTGACATCACTCTATGGGTAGATTATTTTTAACCCAATTTTGATGAGTCATCCAAGTGTTATGCCAAAGCATCGGTAGAAAAAATTGACATCTACTTTTAGTTGAACAAGGTTCCAGAGATGGAGGCTATCAAGATTGCAGCACTGCACTTTGAAGGTGAAGCACATGACTGGTGGTTCCATGGCTTGTCTACATTGGGTCATGCCAATGTGACTACTTATTCAGAGTTCACTAGAAGGTTGGTGGAGAGATATGACAGAAGAGATCCAGAGGCACCATTCATGATCCTTGAAAAGTTAAAGCAATCAAGTAATATAGAGTTATATTTCTGAATTTTTAAGATTATCTATTATGGTTCCTGATTTATCTGCAGCTAGAAGGGTGTACATGTTCATTGATGGGTTAGATGAACCTATTAATGGTTGGTAAAATCTACCAAGCCCACTACCCTACATGATACTATTGAAAGGGCTAGAGACCTTCAAGATGCCTTGCCAAAAGAAAAGTCGAATTTTCAGCATAGCCCTCTTTTCCTTCAAAGGGAAAGGAAGAAAGAGTTGCTCCTTCAAAAAAGAGCTCATACAAGAAGCCTCTTGTTGATGAAGTCTGGAGAGATCTGAGGAAGAAGAAGCTATGCTTCACTTTCCAAGAATCATGGGCACTTGGGCATATATGTGCTGCTGGAAAATCACATTACATAGAGGTCTTCTCAGATGTTGAGGAGGAAGAAGAAGATGAACCAAGAAGAGGTCACAGTGCTAACACTGCAGGAGGAGAGTCAACACCATCAAGAGTTGGGGATGGAGCATTTGCTCCTATTATAGGGGCTCTTTCACCTTTGAGAGGAGTACCTAATTACTTGACCTTAAGAGTTCAAGGTTCCATCTTGAATCAGAGGGTCCCTGTTTTAATTGATAGTGGGGAAACTCACAATTTCATTGATGCCCATCTAGTGCAAAGGAGGGAAATACCCACTGATACTTTTGAGGGATTTTCTATTTTGGTCCCATGAGATAGAACAATGCAACGCATACATTATTTCCCATCACTTTTAGTCACCATGGGAACTTATACATTGGTTGATCACTTATTTGTGGTTGACATTCCTGACACCAATGTGATTTTGGGTGTTCAATGGTTGATTACATTAGGGAAAGTCACCACTAATTGGGAGGCTTTGCAAATGGAATGGGTGGACAAGAAGAGTGGTGAAACTCAAATGATCAAATGCATGCATACATCTCCCTCACATACCATTTCCACACAAAGAACATAGATGGATTTGCGCAGTGGAAGCAAGGACCTCACAGTCCCATCTATCATGCTCATGAGGTTACTGCATGGGACACTTTTATCTAGTGGCAAACCACCTGGGAGTCCACCTAATTCAGTTTTTGTGGGAGATAGTTTACCACATGATGCTCCAAATTCAGATCCAATAGGGATGGGAGCATTGGAAAACAATAATGCAGTGCTGGGAGGCTTGGATAGGCTCAAGGAGGAGGGAGATATTTTTCCCTTATTATCATCACCCACTCTCATTTCTGATTCTGCACTGTGGGAAGAAGGGAATGGAAGGAATGGCCTTCCAACACATACCTTTGGCATAGGATATGTCAAGGAGGAGAGCAGCAACAAGATAGACATTTATGTTGATACATTATCAGCGTTGTCATTGTTGGAGAGATTAGATCCATATTGGAAATCCCAAATGTTGGTGGAATATTCCAAGGATCTTCACACTTGTATGATACTTGATGACCAGCTACATGAAGAGGGATATTTATTCCAAGAAGGATTCATCTATCATCATGGTAGGATATTCTTATCTAGAGCTTCCAAGCTCAAGGAGAAGTTGCTACAAGGAGCCTATGAAGAGTTCTATTTCAGCCACACATATTCAATGAAGCTCAACAACATCATTTTGAGGAGCTACTATTGGGAGGGCTTTGAAGGAGAACTATATCAGCATTGTCAAAGATGCATGTACCATGTGGAGATGGAGCAGCAACATAATTCTATGGAAGAGTTCATTAATCCCTCTCTTTATCCTTTTCAGGGAGAGGATAGATCTATGCACCACTCCATGTGTATAAGGAGGATTGTTGGTGAAGAACATGCTCATGTAAAACATGTTTTATTTTCTGATTATATGCATTATTTCACCTTGTTTATGCATGCCATGACTCCTAAGAGGAGTATTATATATTGTAAAATTCATGGCCAAAATGGGGCCACAAAAATTTCTAAACTTGGCCACTCCCTTGGAGGACAAAGGAAGATTTTTGATCATGATGGGTGCTTTCCCAAGCCACCAAATATATCTCACACTTTCAGCCATAGGGAGATAACATGTGCAGCAAGTAAGTGGTGGGGAAACCACTTACCACATCTAGATCTAATGCAGGCAGGAGATGCACTGCGCTGGTTCCACATGTGGGACTATGACCCACCTCCACATGCACAATTTTCTATTTCTTTGTACATTATTTTTCTCCCATACATTGATGATATACTTGTACTTTTATGGGAATGTATGGAGGGAGTATGGGAGGTATTCATGTGCCCTATGGAATGGAGGTTCTCCATGTATCTTATGCTACATGTTTCAAAGAGGAAATTGGGCAAGCCATGTTTGTTTCATTTGAGTTATTGTCTCCTTGTGGGATGGACTATTTACATCTCATGATAAATTTGGAGGAACAATTCATGGAGGGCTAGATTGGTGAACACTTAGCTTATAGAGGAAGCTTATCACATGATGGTGTCACCAATGGAGGAGGAGAATATTTGAAGCACTCACCTTATCAGTTGCTTGAGGAGAAGAAACATTTTGGAGAGGAGGACTGTAATATTCCCAATTAGTCCTAAGCTAATGGGAAAATTCATTTTTGTTTTATTTTTCTGTTTCATAAATAAAAATGTAAAGGAGGATAATAAAACTCCTAAACATAAAATAAATCAATGCCAAATGTGAAAAAGGTTAAATATTTTCTATGTAAGCAAGCACCCTTAGGTGTGAAAGGGGCTGGATGTTTTGACTGGGTCAACCATGACCAAATCTACCTGTCTTGGAGGAGTGGCCATCAACGAGGCACAATGCAGTTTTAGATGGAGATGGCTTGTGTGAAAGAAGCTATTTCATTAAAGGTGGTTTAGGGTTTATAAGCTCTTAACTTATAAAAGGAAGAGGATGGCAGCATGAAAAGGTTATTGATGATATTTTATTTTCTGAAGTATTGTCTGTTTAGACATACAAGCTTTCTTTGGTTGTTTAGCATAGATTGAAAATTCTGTTTAGCATTGGGCGTTCCTGATAGGGAATCCCACCTCTTCCCATTGAGTAGCTCTTGGGAGAGTCTTTTATTGCACAGTCCACTATCTAGCTTAAGGCCAAGATTCTTCTTCCAATTACAACGCAGATCTTGTTGAGGGTTTGGTTGTCTTTGAAAGCTGTAGCAAGTGGAGGCTAGATATAATCAGACCTAGACCATTCTAGTGCTCGTTTTCAATGGGGAAGGCTTTTATCCCATTTGCAAGAGAGTATTGGATCAGTGGAGCTTCATTTTCAGATCTTGGCATGTGGCCAAAAATTATCTAAACCCTTCAGCACAGTTTTACTTCCAAATCCGTGTTTTTTTTGTAGGTGTTGTTGCAAGGTCACTTTGGCACATATTTTGGAGGAGTTATTTTCATTTGTTGGGGATCTGCCCTTCACCTTTGATATCCATTGAAGAGGATCATTTTATTATACATATCAGATCAGATCTAAATATTCCTGAATATCTAAAGATTTATGCAGATTTGCAGATTTAGATCTCAGATCTACTCATTGTACATGATCTTTTGTTGAAAACCCCAAGGGGAATTTGAAGAAGAGCCTATCTAGTGTACTGATATGTTACAGATCTGAATTTTCATGCACCGATTTTCTCTAGATCTGAAGTGTAATCAACAGCTACTATAGCTCAATAAAATAGCGCTTTCAAGCCTTTTTCAGTCTATATATGTGATTGCAGCACCTCTTTTTGAGGATTTTCTTCTATTGGAGACTTATATTTCCTATTATACATCTTATGGGCCTCATTTCACATCTGATTTGTTGTTGTAAATGTTAAATAAGAGTCTCCATATTGGTCTCCTTCTCTTACTTTGATGATTTGCATTATTTTTCCTGCATATTTCTCATACATTGTTGCAGTCCCTATTGGGAATATCACAATACCATACATTTCACATGTAGTGGGAGTATTGATCAGGTTTATTTCAAAACTACGGAAGGATCATTTGATAATAGTGAAGCAATTTTTTAGGTATTTGCATGGCACTAGTGACTATGGTCTGTGCTACAAAGGAATACCAGGATTGGACAGAGTCATTAGGGGAATTTCGACGTCTAAAATGGTCCTCCTAAGGAAATTATAAAATAATAGTGGAAATAATAAAATAAGATTTGATTACATCATCAAATTTTAGAGGGAAAAAAGAAAAAACTACTTTTTCAACTTATCTCCCAAATGTTTTACTCAAATTCGAGCGGGAGTACTCGTTGGATGCAAAATTTATTTCCTTCCTTGAGGAGTACTCTGTTTATCTTTTCATTTTTCGTGTAGTAGGGTCTATTAAAAGTATGGAACATGGGTACTCCTTCGATGAGGAATTAAATTTTGCATCCAACAAGTACTCCTGCTCGAAATTTGAGTAAAAAATTTGGGAGATAATGTTATAGCATCATTTATCACCTCTATATACTTGATGAATTATGCATTTACCTTGGGAAACCCTTCCATTCAAACTTGGTCACATTTCTCAACAAAAAAATAAAAATAAAAAAAAATCCATATGTGACTCTGCCCAGTTTTTTCTGGAAGCACACGCAGGTCCATCCATAGCTGACCCATGTATGCTATTTAAAATATTAAAAATTGTAAAAATTACCTATTATTGAGGTGGGTTTTATGATTCTTCCTGTAACTTAACCACCCTAGCCCATGGCCTAATTGTTCCCCAACTGAAAAAAACTAATTTGAGGAAGTATAAATACACCTCAAGGGAATGGCCTAAAGGAGGAGAGAGAGAATATTATTGATATTATAGTTTGTTATAGCCCTGATCAATTTTGATATTTCCCCTGTGCCTCCTGGAATTCCTAGGTTTCAGGAAACCCTTATTTCCTTGTGATGATCACCCTCATTCTATGTGACATCCTTTGTGCACCATTTATGGAAGAAGCTTTGTGAGGCTAGTGCTAGACGAATCCGAAGGACGATTTTTCTCAAGTCCGTGGTAGATCTCAGGTTATTTCTCCACTATTTTTTTTCTATACATGTTATCAATAAAAGAAGTACCATCCTATTCTTGATGTTTTTGTGTTATATGTCTCTTATACATGCTTAATAATATTGAATATTTTATTTATGTTATCTTTATGAGATCATGTATGCTAATTTGCTAACATCTAGGACATATGTGTTGTACAAATAGTTTTTGTGCTTGTTCTTGACTAATTTGCAGGTTCTGGAGCACGAGGAGTTGCAAGGGTTTGAACCCTACAGGATGTACTACAAACAAAGGATAAAAGGGTAATATCTAAAATCGTCACTTTCTAGTTTAAGGCATAGAATTTGGTAATTAGAGTCCTTCTTGTGATGAGCCATCTGTTAGTCATCAGTATTTTTTGCATGTTTTGATGACTAGATTCCTTGGTTGAGTTTTCTAGAAGCTAATAGAAATCTGTCAATTTGTCATCTAGAAAACACCTCAAACAAATTTTTGTCTTCCCACCCCTCCCTTTCAACCTATTATGGGAATGGTCTTCAGTTTTCAAGTCCTATCACAATTCAGCAAAACCTTCCCTGTCTATAGCTATCATAAGTTTTGTTTTTATGCTATCAAAGTCCCATGTTTTCATATAACTCACTGTCCAACATTAGAAAAAGTGTTTACCCCTTTCTTACTGATCATTTTGTCATATGATAGCCTACTCATGCCTAAGAAACTATTCAGAATCTATGACAAAATATGTAGGTCTAGGTGGTGGTGTTTAGGGAAAATTCCTGGACAAAACTGTTTTAAACCAAAAACCCTATTTTCAGCATCGATCAGCCATCATTTTCTTCCCGTCCTACAAAAAAACACCTTGGTCTACCCTTAGGTCATACACCACTAAATGGTTGCTTTGTTTCATTTCAGCAAAGCTCATAAATACTCATTCCAAGAAAAGAGAAGAATTCTAAAGTTTCATGAATGAAAAAAGTGATCAGTTCAAGCATGATTTTATGACACATCAAAAATCTCTCTAGAAATCATAGAAATCTACCAAATGCATCTCTACAGGGGTGTATTGAGTGATGATAGTATGCTAAATGGGAGAAAAGGAGCAAATTCAAACAAGGTTCTCATGTTGTGGTTGTTTGCCATCATAAATCAGATAAAGTGCAGTTATTGAGGAAAGCAAACCTACATGTTTTCAAATTCAAAGGTGCCTAAAAGAAATGGTCATTCATCGAGACAAATGAATACAAAGGACTAAGTGATACTTATCATCAGTGCTCCATGATTAAATCCAAAGGTATCGCAGCATAATCTCTCCAAAAGGTGACCTAGCCTTGCAAATCACTCTTTTTAGGCAAGAGAGACAGTCTTGACAGAAACAAGTCTACAACAATTAGGCATCATCATGAAAGCATAAGAGGATAGCTGCTTCTTATGTTTTACCTTGAACTTGGACTTTGAAAATCAGTCAAAGGCAAATTCACTACACCTTATGGAAACATAGTCAAGGGAAAAAGAGTTATTTCAAAGACACACACAGTAAGCATTTACCATTTACAAATCACATTGTTTTCTCCCAGGTTTCATAGTGATGTTATGCAAAAGAGATATACATTACAGACAGGTCCTCATAAAGAAAAAGAGAATTATGTTCAAATGATTTCATAAATGATAAATGCCCAAGAGTCACCTTTTTCTTCTATTTTTATTGTTCAAACAAATAGACAAAGGGCACAGTGTTGAGATGAATGAAGTTTTATAGTTTGAAGGCCTCCTTCATCATAAGAAAAGGGCTCATCAGTGGTTTTGAATGACCTAAAGTGGTTACATTTGCATAGGACCTCCTTCATGACAAGTAGAGGGTCAGAACGTAGTCAAAGCACCTCTTTCACATCATAAGAAAAAGATTGACATACTGGTGTCGAAAGACCTCAATTATGATGTTTGTAAAAGCCTCCTCCAAAGGGTAAATCCGAGGCTAGAGTTTGATGAAGAAACCTCATTCAAATGGTAAAATATAATTTCACACAGGGGGTTTATTCAAAAAGGACATCCTTCATTTTGGATAAGACCATTATAGTCTATCTAATTACCCCCTCCAAAAGGAAATTATAGGGTAAGAAACTGGGGTTACAATTCATATGGATCAGCTCATTCAAAAGGAAATCAAAGATAACAAACAGTCTGCAGCCTAAGATGCCTCCATCAAATGATAAGAGCAAGTTTCGAGTGTTGAGAACAATCTCCTTCAAATAATAGACAGAGCTTTAACTTTGAAAAGGGTTGAAACCTAAAGTGTAAAACAAGCGCCCACCTCATTTTAACAAAGCCTCCTTCATGACAAGCAGAGGGCTTAAAATTATTTTTTTGAGATGCCTCCTACAATAATGAGCAGAAGTCCCAGTTTTTGGTAAAAGGTAGCCTCTTTCAAAACATTAACACAAACATCATAAAGAGTTTTTCTTCCAAAAGGAAAAATGGTGCCCACTTTTGTTTTTCAAAGCACAAAGGAAAAAAAGTGTCAAAACTAAATAAAGAAAGAGGATAAGTCACCCTATTTTTCAAAACACTAGGGCAAAAGGTGAGAATTTAAAAGGGAGGGAAAAGTCATAATTCAAAACATTTCAAAGAGCTATAAAACCCTCAGAGGGTATTTTTCCAAGTCACTTTGTACTTGGAAAAGGAGAAATTTTTTGTTGTTTGAAGCCCCAGGAAGCATCGTGCAAAAGAACCAGGTCACAACACGCCTGTAGCAGGACGCAACATGCCTGTAACATCCCTCCGAAGGTTTTTGCACATGGTGCGATGCACCTGTGGGATAGTGCAACACGCCTGTGGGCTAGCGCGACGCGCCTGTTTTCTCCCACAAACTTGCCCCGCCCGACATTCAGAAGGCGCCCAACCTGACACACAACAACGTGTAGGTGCTATGCGCCTGTGCACAGTAGCGTAGCACCTCTCAAGAGGCCTCCAAATTGCCAAGATTTCATATGTTTACTCAGGTTTTGGTTTTTTCAGACGCAGCAAAAGATTTTCAAGGTATTTCCTTGCTATCCTCATCTCATTTTTTCAGTCTTAAAGATATTTTTAAATCAAATTTCAAGGAGAAGAAAAAATAGTTTTAGAAGGAGAAGACCTATTTTTTGGAAAAGGCCTATTTGCAGAGTAAGAATCAAAAGACAAAAAATATAGTTTTTAAGAAGGGATCTATTTTCAGCTCATTTGAAAGACCTGTTTTTATAAAGAGAGTGAAGGAAAATCTAAACAACTATGCCTCCAAAGAAGGTCAATAAAGGGGGGTATCATAATTGGTTCGAGCCCACTACAACTCAGGAGATAAATGATTCCCCTTCAGTCCTTCTCAACTTTCATGAGGTAGGGTGCCTTGATTTTTTCCAAAGAGTCCAAGAAGTCACAAATCACCCTCCCTTGACATAGTTGTTTTCCCTAAGACTGTAAGGAGAACATGGTCACATAGCAGGCCTTGATTTTGTGCTCACCCCCAAATCAATGTCGAAGGCAACCAAGATCCCCTATTTTGGTGAGAAATGGTTCAAACAAGCCTATTTGGACCTAGAACACTACAAGCTTTTCCTAAAACCAGCTTACCAAAATGAATGCAAGGCTATCTTCCCCTTTTCTCATCTATTGAACATTTATGCACCCCTTATGAAAACCATCATGAAATATTTTGCATGTGAGGGGAGATATTATTTAGTTTATTCCTATCATGTCAGACTTATGATGCATTTCACTCGGACTCAACTACTGAATCTCCCTTTCTTCCTCTGCAAGAGCATAGACAGGATGTCCTCCTTTGTCCAAAAGAGACCTCCTGCTCAGCAAAAAGCTAGTCTCTTTCATCATTCTCTCATCAAAATCATCATCCTTCACCAGATTGAACAGAAAGGAGTTTCTTGGGAGACTTTCATTTCTCATCCAAATTTTACTGCTGCCTCTTCATCTCATGGCCCATCTCATGTGTCCTCCTCACCGTCCACTCACTATGTCTCCTCTTCATCTAGTGAATCTACCCCTCAAAAGAAAAAATCCCCTATGATTGAGAGTGGAAAAGAAGAGTCTTATGAAAGCAGGCATGAAGGTAGTGATGATGAGGAACTTAGTGGCAGTCAGCATAACAGTCATGAAGAAAGAAGTGATAGGGAAGAACAAGACAGTCCTCAACAAAGCAATCATAGTGGTAATCAACTAAACAATGTGGAAGAAGGAAGTGATGGTGAACATGAACAAAATGATACTTAGCAGATTAGTAGTAATGAGGAACAAACTGAATAGTAGCCATGAGACTAATGATGACACTGAACATAAAGACGAGAATTCACAAGAAGAGTCTAAGCAAAGAAGTAATGAGAAACAAAGTGACAGTCAGCATGAAATAAATCAAAGAGACAGTAAGCATGATGGAAATCCTCATACAACAAATGAAGGCAGTCCACAACAAACTCAAGACAGTGAAAGAAAATAGGGTGATAGTAAAGTTAGCAACCCAAAACAAAATCAGCACAGTGATCATGAATATAGTCCTCAAGGGAAAAGTGAGGAAATTAATGAAGGTGACAACAAACAAGAAGGCAGTCCACAGACAGGCAGTGAATATAGTCAAGTAGCAAAAAGAGATGATAAAACTGACAGCCCTAAAACACATACTCTAAATAGCACTGATGAGGTTAAAGGAAACATACATCAAGAGGTTCAAAACATTGATGAAGGTGAAAGTGGCAGCCCTAAACAAACTCAAAATAGTAAGGAAAATAGTGAACATGGCAACAAAGTAGTTGATGAAGGAGGCAGCAGTGTAAAAGATCAAGTTGAACAAATGCTAGTGATGAAACCTCCTCTCTTTCCTCATCAACACAACTAAGGACATGTGCTTGTTGCCTCTCCTAGGCAAGGGGCCATGATTCATTCCTCAAATATGGCAAAGAGTAAAATCACCAAATCTGCAAAGAAGAAAACTATTCAAGCAATGAATAGTAATGTCACTAGGGCGCTAAGGAGTAGAGGCAAACTGCCTAAGAAGAGTATGGTTGAATTTCCAAAGAGAACAAGAGCAAAGAAGTCTATCCAAAGCAAGGGAAAAGAAAAATTTGAACAACCGAAGAGTAGCCATGAGCATGAAAAAGGAATTTGACATCATACAAATAGATAGTGATGATGAAGATGATGAAGCCAGAATCCTTAGGTCACTTTTGCAAAACAGAGAAGCCAAAATCAAGGACTTAGAAACTGATCTAGAAAGGTCAAAGGACCTCATACACTTTCTACAAATTAAAAATAGACAGATGAGTGGGAAAATGGAAATCTATGAGGCCCGAGAATTCAAATACCAACGGGAAGCATACAAAGCCCAAGTCAAACTTGAAGAGTATATGGGCGAATTTGATGATATTGAGGAAGAAGAGCAACCACTAAGAAAAAGGCCTAGGACTATGGGTCTTAGGAAAGCTTTGGAGAAACAAAGGGAAGAAGAAGCAACCCTTTCTCGACAGTATCCTCTCACACAACTGCTTTCCCAAGAGATAGAAAATGATAAAGAATCATGGATTGAAAGAGAAAAAAAGCATTTGGAGGAAAAATTAGACAAGGCAAACAAATATTTGGGTTTGCAAAGGAAGATGACTAGGCATTACAAGAAATTGAATCAATTTTCCCGAAGAAAACTCAAGATTGCACAAGAAAAGCTCAAAACTGCCCAAAGGAGGCACCCGGTGAAAAAAGGGGAAAAGGACATATCTAGGATTGGAATCTTGGCTTTGTCTTCCTTGCATGCTTCTAGAGATCCATAAGGGGTTTGCTCACCAAAATTGAGCAATTTTTTACATGATCTTGTTTTTTGTGATTTTTAGGCCTAATTGCACATTTTTCTAGGCACTACATGTTTGCTAGGAGAATCCTCAGCTCATGAAAGTTATTTTTTTGGATGTATTAAATTTGAGGGAGTACAAAAATGAAGTTGTTTTGGTCCCTCAAAAAGGCCAAAAACAGTCATTTTTCAACATTCTGCCCCTTATATCAGCAGGTGCTACGCTCCTGGGTTTTTTAACTCATTCCACATTTTGATAGACTTCCCGGCATAATTTTGGAAAAAATCAAGTAGTTCCGGAAATTAGATGTCCAGGGCTTTCCAACGAGCCATCACAGGCCTCATTTCGACATTGGGAAGTCCCTAAAAAATCCTCTGTGAAGCATAACTTTTTCTTGTGCTACGCTCTTGTAGGATATTGCTGAAAAGGCAGTTTTCTGAAGGTGGCCATCCAAATGTGCGTTAAGCTATTTTTAACTCTATGTCAGAGATTAAAAGTCAATTTCCTTACTATTTTTAACTTAAATAGATATTTTTTGAAGATATTTTGTGCCTTGGGCTTTGCAAAGCCTCAAGGAAAAAATAGGATATTTGTTTTTTGGCCAATGACCTTCTAGTTGCTCTAGGTGGGTTTCCTTCTCTTTGGCCTATATAATCCAAGAGGATTCATTGTAACAAGAGGGAGAAATTGATGTTATAGAGAGAAATACATAGCATTATGATCTTTGAAGAAATATTTGTCTTATGAAGTGGATGATCTCTTACTTGACTTTGATGGTGGAGGAGGATTGTATGTAGGATTCCATGGCTTGGTGAATGGTATTATGTTCCTTATATGTTATGTTTTATTAGTTTATCATACATGTTTTCATGCTTATTTCTTGTTGTAGTTCAGTAAATAATAAGTTTGAGATATGCCCACGGAGGCATCTCAAATTTCCTCATTCATTGCATCTTAAATGTTTTCGTCTTTCTTGGTTATGTCAAAGAATTCTTAATTGCTCTTTGGTACCCTAAGAACTTGTTATCAGTTTCATTAATGGTTATTATGTATGCTATCTAGTATGATTCACAGTATGCCCTGCTTACTCATAGCTAATCAAAACTCCATTTCTGAAATCTCTCTCTCAATTATTGGTTGTTTTAGTTAAGTCAAAGAGGTCTTGCTTCAATCTTGCCCTTTGTCCATGCTTTGCAGTCTTATTTCAAAGTTCCCGATAGCTCAAGAAATGATGTTTAGGAGTTCCCTCTTCATAGATTGAGTTTTTTTTTTATTATTATTTGTTTTCCCAAAATTCTGAAGGTGATTTTCCCAAAGTTAGAGGGTCTTATACTTCTATGTATCACTGGATTATTTATTTTCCACATCTATCAGTTTGAGTTTCGTTCATAGAGATTAATGGTCAGCCCTAACTCATGAATTCTTGCTGTTTAACTATTTATGCTTAAAATATATTTGTCTTTCACAAACTTAATGTCCATCTCATTTCATTTTCACCCAAAGAATCCATTTATCTCGACCAAATCGGCCCTGTAGTAATACCTTTTCCATCATTAAGACAAACTTGACCTCATCTGACCCCATAGCCCAATTGATTTGACGAACTCTTTATCTTTTTTTGTGCTTTTGATCAGTTCCCCTCAAAAACCAAAAAAAAACAAAAACATACTTAACAACTAGCCTAAAATCAAATATACAAAAGAAAACACGTTTACATCCTTTACATAATAGAGAGAGCCCTCTTTGACTCCAGGAAGGCTAGGTCCTAGGGATCCAAAGCTTGGTCTGATGTTACCCTATCATTTGGTTTACCAATCTACCAAATCATGGGACCATAACACCATCCACTCTATTAAGTCTTTCAACCCTGGGCCTTAGGGTAGCTTTGCCCGTAACAGAACTGGCGACTCCAATAATTGACCAACATCTCGAGCAATCAAGTATTGGTTTACATATTTGGAATTTTGAAAAATTTTAATAAACCACAGCTCCGAATTATATCCAATGATTGTTGGTCATGCATGAATCCATTATCTATTATACTTTGCTCCCTTTCCCTCCAGCTGATAGTCATCCTAAAAAATTTCATCCATTGACCCATTAGATATCAATTTTTGAATTCCTCTTTGCACATATGCGACTTCATTTGGACACAGTCGCGTCTATGCGTGAGTTCGTCATGAATAACTTGCGTATACGTAGAGGGTTTCAAGAAAAATATATTTCCTACGGTCAAAAATCCAAAAACATTCTTGAAATAATGATGAAATTGATAAACAAGATGATTATGAGGCTTTCCTTACTGGATTGAGTTGATTCGGTGGCCAATTGCTATGTTTGCAAGAAGGGGGTTTTTTGCTCCAGAGCTCTTTTTCCACTTCTGTACTGCACAAATGACCAAAATTTGAGTCAAAATTATTATTGGTGCCCATAATTTGAAAAAAATTCGCAAATTTCGTTTGTGTTTTTTTTTAGAATTTGGTTAAAGTTGTTTAACCTTTTGGCTTGTAAGTGTTGGGAGAAGTTATTTTTCAGGTACATTCTGGTGATTTTGAGATATTTCCAATTTTTCTTCGAATCCATGACCATGACCTGTCATGGCAGGTATTTGATTCTAAACTGGCATATAGGTTAGGGAATTGACTTTTTACTTTCATTTCTACATAATAACCTCCATTCTGATCACTTGCCATAGGGTCGACCCCATCAGGTAATGACTATTTAAACCAATTTCATTCACTGATTTTTTAAATCATGACTTGGTGTTAGAGCCATCCTTTACATGGACTTCCTAGTTATTTCCTCGCTAGCATTTGTCGCCCATGTTGCAATCTGTGTAGGCTCAGGAGTCCTCTTTATTCCCGCCATGACTTATGCGTTAAAGCTTTATTCTTCTTCTTCTTCCCTATCTTTATTCTGGACATTCACCTTAGAGGCTTCCATTGTTGTTGAGTTGTATTACTGCATTGCATATTGACCACTTGTTTATCTTGGCCTTTCGCCGGCTTCATTTTGAATCATGTTTAAGCCCTCTTTTGACCATGTCTTTCTGCACAAGTTAACCATGAAATCACCTAGCCTTCACAACTTGACATCCTTACCCATGGATGGAACATCCCTTTGAGTGTCACTTACTAGTTTTTGCCAACTAGCATTGAGCATAGGATTGTTCCTATCCCAGAAACTAGTGCATCTGTTTAGCGAAACTTGTTCTATCCATTGTACTATAAGCATTATTTTATTCTTTTTTAGGCTTTGAAATATGAAAAATACAAAAAAAGAGCGGGAATGAGACAATACTTTCATACTTGATGGCAACTACAATGTCAGTTGTGTCGCCCTTGAACAAAGCACAAAAAAGCTAAGTATTTTCTCCATTTGGGATGGTTTATTTTTTTGACTTAGGAGAGGCCATAACCTTGTTATCGAGTCAGCACTCCCCCATTTGGTTATCTCTTCCAATCATATGGAGGGTATGTTTATGCCTCCTACATGAAAAACTTATACAAATTTATCATTTGCTGCCATATTCAAAATGAGTTGTGCTTTTGTTCAAGGGAAGTTAACCTAATTCGGCCTTTTTGCAGTGTCTCTTGACTCATTTTTCAGTCGGACATCCTAGTTTTGTCAGTATATTGTTATATCAAATCAACTATTTAGTCCTTTTCTTGTGCTGTTTGGAGAAGGTATCCATTGAATTCTTGTTGGCAGGTTTGTCTCTTATCAACTTCGACATATTGCTCTGAGATTAAACCTAGAGCCACACCCTAGCCCTATTTATATCATTGATAGGTGACCTTGTGCTCAACATTTTATCAACATCATGGGTCTTTGACTGAGTGGTTTCCCTTTTGTTGAAATTCAGCTTACATTATCACACCTGAGATTCATGCAGTACCTTATTTCCATTTGAACCTATTGGTGGATATCTCACCTCTTTGTCAGCTTTCATTATTGGTTGGTTCATAGGGTTTCTGTCGTGCGCTAACTACATTTTTTGCATGCCGGAAAAGTACTTTAGGTTGGTTAATTCACTTTCCTCCATCTGATTCCTTCCAAATATTGGCCTGTGGGATGCCTTAATTCCTTCCTTCCATTAGATATTTTCCCATCGACTTTGACTCATTGCTCTATGAATAAGATTTAGGGTCATTTTGTCAGTACCTTAGGGTTTGTAGTCATCAGTGGAAAAATCCTTGGCTATCGACAGTGATAATACATCAATGTCTCCTGATCGGTAGATTCTCTCAAGTGTTCGACTTCAACTCTTTTATTTGCACTTTTTAGATTTTACTGGGGCACCTTGACACTCATTATCAATATCGATGGGTTGTCTCATGTTTGTTAATGGTATACATCAATGACTAGTAATCAAATGATTTCTCACGTTGTCGACCTCAGCTCATTTATTCCCATTGTGTATAATTCTGCCATGGTGATTGGTGAAGACCTCGGGTTTGCATCAACATGTTTTGGTTCACTTTGACAACTCCTTCACTTTCTGCTAGTGACACCATCCACGCTTATATGTTGCAGTTTCACCACAGCATCATCTTACATGTTGGCGCCCAAGTTGTGTGTTGTACAATTTGTTCTACCACTTATGATTTGGTACTTGGAGATTCAGTTGTGACTTCAGTGATCAGATATCTATGCAACATCATTGATCAATCTTCTATATGTGATACTTGGACATGATTTTGACTTATACTTCTGGGTAGTGATCAGATGATTCACTATGTAATTTAAATTTTAGTTATACTTGTATACATATTGGATCCACTCCATGCTTGATATGCAGACATGCTTTTCTTTCACTGATCATGGATATGCCCACCTCAGATATGAGCTATCTTTCTAATTTTTATCACTAGTTTTTGACAGGATGAAATCTGGTGAAGTCCTCTCTAGCCCTCGCAAGGTTCTTTCTATGCACATAATACATTTCGGCCATCATGTACCCCTTCTAACCTCATATATTAGGGGGAATCTATTATAGCATAATTTATCGCCTCTATATACTTGATGACTTATGCATTGGCCTTGGGCAGCCCTTCCATTCAGTCTTGGTCACATTTCTAAAAAAATAATATTTTAAAATCCATATGCGAGTCTGCTCAATTTGTTCTGCGTACACACGCATGTACATCCATAGCTGACCCACATATGCTATTTAAAATATCAAAAATATATAAAAATTCCCTATTATTGAAGTGGGGTTTACGATTTTTCCTGTAACTTAACTACCCCGTCCTGTGGCCTAACTGTTCCCCAACTAAAAATAATAATTTGAGGAAGTATAAATACACCTCAAGGGAATGGCCTAAAGGAGGAGAGAGATAATATTATTGATATTATAGCCTCTTATAGCCCTAATCAAGTATGATATTTCTCCTATGCCTCCTGCACTTCCCAGGTTTTAGGAAACCCTTTTTTCATTGTGATGATCACCCTCATTCTATGTGACATCCTTTGTGTACCATTTATGGAAGAAGCTTTGTGAGGCTAGGGCTGGATGAATCCAGAGGATGGTTTTTCTCAAGGCTGTGGCAGATCTCAAGTGATTTCTCCACTATTATTTTCTATACATGTTATCAATGAAAGAATTACCATCATGTTCCTTATGTTCATGTGCTATATGTCTCTTATACATGCTTAATAATATTGAATAGTTTATTTCATGTTACCTTTATGAGATCATGTATGTTAATTTTCTAACATTGAGGACATATATATTGTAAAATTAGTTTTTGTGCTTTTTCTTGACTGATTTGCAGGTTCTGGAGCATGAGGAGTTGTAGGGGGTTTGACCCTACGTGATCTACTACAAACGAAGGATAAACGGGTAAGATATACAATCCTAACTTTCTATTTTAAAGCATAGAAGTTGGTAATTAGATTCCTTCTTGTGATTGCATTCCATCCGCTCTGTTAGGTATTTCAACCCTGGGCCTTAGGGTAACTTTTCCCATAATAGATAAGTTGAAAACAATTTTTATTATTTTATTATTTTTTAATCTTTTACCCTTTTAATTAGAAAATGGTGAATCATCCCCCGTGGTTGACATCATCATCTTGAATCCTATTGGTTCTTATAAATTTTATTTTGGTTGTACATTTTTCTTAGGAGGACCATTTTAGACCTCAAAATTCTCCTAATGTTGTGGATGTATGTGGATTTGTTGATGCATACTGGGTTGGAGATCTATATCGAAGAAGATCTACAAGTAGGTTTGTGTTTAAACTATTTGGAGGAGCAGTCATTTAGATGAGCAAGAGACAATCTGTAGTGTCTCTTTAAACTACATAGGTTGAATACATGACAACGACTCATGCAACCAAGGAAGTAGTTTGGTTTCAAATATTGTGCTCAAGTATGGGGTTGGTACAATAGGCTATAAGGATAGGCTATGACAACCAAAGTGAAAATTTATTGGAAAAGAACCATGCTTATCATTCAAAGAAAAATTGCATTGATGATCAATATCACTTTGTGAGGGATATGGTTGAGGAAAAAAAAAGTGTTGCTGGTAAAGGTAGACACTTTGAAAAATGTTGTAGATGCATTGATGAAGTCTATGAGCACTGAGAATTTTTCTTAGTGTAGATAAACAATGGTCGTTGCATGGCTGGAACAATCACTAAGTTCTCCTGTGACTCCCTGTGTGGAAAGAAAATAACAAGTGGGAAAATGTTGGGTGCGTGTTATGTTATTTCCATGACTAGCGCCACATGTGAACCCAAGGATGGTGGGTAGACACAAAGAGGAAAGACCTACACATGGTTTTTTGCATTGGTTTTTCACATGATTTTGGGCATGATGAATTTCTTCTCATGGTAGTTTGTAGATCTAGTCAAGGAAATACAATTATGTTCTAATCCAAGGTTATTGGATTGTGGTTTACGAATGCTTTAACATGTATATATATTTATTGTAACATAGAAATGAATATAATGAAAAATCAATCTGGTAATCCCAATTTTGGGATCAAGGGGAAAATATTTGTGTATATTTTTTATTTTTTTTATGTTTTATGTTCTCGCCCTTGTTTATTTTTCTGTTTTAAGAATTTGTTTGCAGGTAATTTTTGTACAGGGTTAAAATCTACATGCAAAGGAATTATTTTTTGTCTTACGGAAAAAACCCTTGGGGGGGTGATAAATAGATTGCACGGGCTTATCAAATGTGTGTAATAGACCTGACCTATAAATATAATAAATCCTTTGATAAAATAAACCCAAGAGCCAATACAAAAATAATATAGAAATTCTTCTCTTTATTATTAAAAACCCTTGAGGTAAGGTAACACCATACAACTATTCCTTAAGGAAGGAGGACACTCCACAAGCCATACGCTTTCCAATACAATAATCCTTCACATCCCTTAATGGAGAGTCTCTAGCCTCTATATAGGCTTCATACATACAATACCATGGGTAATAACCATGGATCTCGCAGTAACATATATCTAATACTATGGGCTTACCACATTATTTCCTAACTACTTGTGGCCCCTTACATTATGCAGGTTAACCACTTTATTTATTAACTATGGCCCATTTATTTATTATCCTTACATCTCATTATTAACTTGGGTACACCCCTTTATACCCCGTATTGTCCCCCCTAGGTATACTACATTCCACCCCCCTTAAACATGTTTCATTCCCAAAACATGAGAAGAACACAAATAATAAGATCTACTAAAAAGAGTAGTCCACAGGTGCCATGCATTTGCATCTTTCCATCCCAAAGAAAGGTGAACACTTGATCTAGTTAGTGCCTCGCTCGCTTGATATGGAAGCTAGTTATGGCAGCTCTTCTGTGTTGATGTGTTGTGGGTGGATCGTCGCACCTACAGAAATATTGCCCAAGGTTTGTTGTCCTTGTTTCTAATGCATTTCCACCTTGCTAGTTGTTTCATTGTTGAGTGATGTGGGTGGCAATATGTTGAATCTTTAACTTATGGAATATATTTTTCTAATTCCTTTACTATTGGTTCCTAGGTGGTGTCTGGTGCTTTTTCTTGAACCTCTTTTATTTAATATTCCCAAATGGGAAAGCAAAAATATTTGATCAAAATAATGGAAATAACAATGTAAATAAACACATCAACAATGGAGACCAATATGGAGCCATAAGATTATGTATGAGAACAACTAAACAATACAAATGTTAGATGATCCAAAAATAATTTTATCATAGGTTATAGTTTTAGAATAAAATAATTATTAATTTAAGATATTAAATTAATAATTATTATTCTAGAATATTTAATATATTTAGGAGATATTTAGAATTAGAAATTTGTTAATGAAAACTAGGACTCTAGAAAAGAGTCGTTTCTTAGGCTCTAAATTAGGAGTAAAGTTAGTAGTTTTGTTAAAAGCTCATTTATTGTAAATGGACACTTGTTTAATTTCCAAGTGATCCATAGAGCTTATAAATAGGTTAGTTTTCCTATTTTCTTTGGGTGTGTAATGAGAGAATGAGTGTGTGAGTTTACGTGTGTAAACTCCTACAATTTGCCCTGTAATTTTTTTCTTGATCAATACAATTGTGTGTCTGAGGACACTTCTGCTCTTTCACATAGTATCAGAGCCATGGTGATGCAGTGAGGAGGAGATTCCAGCTTTATCAGGTCGTGGAAAACTCAACTCCGTTAAAGTGATTGGCAAAAGATTGGTATGAGATTTGAAAAAAAAAATTTGATTTTAGATCTGCAAATTCTAAAATCATTTTTAAAAAAAAGGAGCCACTGCAAATCTGTGTGATTTTTTATTGATTGAGTAAACAAAAAGAGGAAAGCGCTCTTGCCATTTCCTCACAGGGTTTATTTTTTCAGATTGAATTAGTTTATAAAATCTGCAATTGAAAAATCGATTTTGAAAGATCGATTTTGAAAACTTTCAATCTGCAATTGAAAGATCAACTTGCAATCCTGAATATCGATTTTGCAATATCGATTCTGAAAATCAATTTTTGAACATTGTAAAATGATTATACAAATCGATTCTGGAAAATCTGCAATCTGCAAATCGATTATGCATTCGATTGTGGTATGGATTAAACATCGATTCTGCACTTCGCTGCAAAAATCGTTTAATTGGATGGATTAAACATCTAATTTTAAAATCGTTTAATTGGCATCAATTTTAAATGACTGTGGATCCAACGGTTCCTAAGCACTTCGTTGCTGCACTTATGAACACTTCTAAAGGAGACGTGACCTCCAAGCCTAGCTCCACATTTAGACGCTGCTTAATGTGATTTCTCCTGGCTGGTGTCTCTTCCACGCTGTATTTTACGGAGACTGTAGCAGACGGGTATCTCATGTACTTGCAATTTCATGTCAATAAATGATTCAGATGCGTATTCTCCTTTCAAAAACATCATTTTTAAAATAATTGAAACATTTTTTTTCCAGCCTTCATTTCATCGTTTGAAACAGCATTTTGAACAGCAAATAAAAATAGAAAATAACCAGCGTTTCATGTGGCAATCTGCTTTGAGAAAATCGATTTTGAGCATTCTGGCATTTTGAGAAAATCGATTTTGAACATTCTGGCATTCTGGTATTTTGAGCATTCTGGCATCGATTGAGCATCCTCCAGCGTTTGGCATCAATAGCATCAATAGCATCGACTTCCTGCACTTTCATTCCAGCGTTCACCGCGTTTGACACCAGCGTTATGCATAAATTGAGCCAGCGTTTGAACTGAACCAGCGTTCAGCCCATTTGTTTTGCATTTGACATCGTTTTGAATCACCATTTGAAAACAGGAACCAGCGTTCATTACATTTGTTTGAAGCAGAATTTCCAGCGTTTAATTGTGAAGTAAGCCAACGTTCTGCACTTTCGCTGCACTTTGAACAGAGTTTTAAAATAGTTGAAACAGTGTTTGAAACACTGACTAGAATTGAAGAGGCGCTGACCAATGCACTTTCATGTGAATTAAGAACATTGCTATTTTTTGTAATTGGTGTGCTTTGTTTAATTTGTGATTTGCAATTAAAATCACATTTTTGGAGCATTGTAATTGGAGTAATAAGGGTATTATTTTTTTTATTTGGAGTAATAAGGGTATTTTTTTTTTGGAGTAATAAGGGGATTTTGTGTTTTGTAAATTTGCTTATGGAGTGAAAGTGTGACTCAAAGTAATTTTACTTTGAGGGGGGGTAATTTTTTTTTACCAGCTTGTGCAGGAGCACTATTGTAAAAATAAAATTTTGAAAGTTGCCTTGTAAAAACTTGAGAAATTGACTAGAGCCAAGTGCAAAGCTCAGTCAATTTTCTCCTTTTTTGACGACTATTCGAGGGTGAAGGCCAAGCCCCAATAGTTCGTTTTTTTGCGTCATGTGTTGATGTTGTGTTGCGCATCTTGATTTATTTTGGATCTTGATTCGTGGTGTGAAGTCTTAACACTACAATGTCTAAGTTGATAAATTTCTTTTCTGATTCCGACAAGCTTGAAGGCTCAAAATATTACAAAACATGGCAACGCCTCATCGAAAGCACTCTTGTTTATAATGAACTATGGCATGATATTTGTGATGGAGATGTAAAGCCAAATAAACCTATAGATGCAGCTGCGCTAGCAAAATGGGAAGTTAAAAATGCCAAAGCATTAGCACTCATTAAATCCTCTGTCAATGATGAAATGTATGTCCATATCGAAAATGCTAAAGATGCATGGTCTGCTTTGAGAACTTTTAAAGAGTTGTTTGATACTCAGCCTCAATCAAAAAGAGTTGATCTACAATTAAAATTGTTGCATCAAAAATTGACTGAAGACGGAGATATTCTTGAATACATCTCTAGACTTAAGAATATAAAGCAGGAAATTGTTAATGCTGGTTTTCAAGCAGTTGATGATAGTTTTATGGTCACAATTTTAATTTCTGGGCTTCCTTCTTCCTACACACATTTTTTAGAAACTTTGCAGCTCACTGGAAAGTTAGAAAAGCTAAATTTTGATGAGCTCTGTGAAATGTTGACTCAACATGATAAAAATTTTGGGAAGAAAAAGAAAGTGGGTGAAGATGTTTTTCTTACAGAAGCCAGTACTAGCAACTCCCCAACTGACAATTCCAAAAACAAAGGCAAAGGTAATTTTAATCAAAATCAAGTTCGTGGTCGCAGTCAACAAAGAGGAAAAAACTCCAACAGAGGCTTCAATTCAGGCAGAAACAATTCTCAAGGCAGAGGCAATAATCAAAACAGAGGATCTCAGCAAGGCACAGGACAGAATCCAGGAATAGGACAATCTCAAAATAGAGGACAAAGCAGAGGTCGAGGATAGTCACAAGGCAGAGGACAGTCTCAAGGAAGAGGCACTGATTTGAGTCAAGTTGTTTGCAGGCGATGTAACAGAGTTGGTCACTATGCTTCAGATTGTCGCACATCTATCAATACAATTTCTAAGTTTCAACAGCCTTCAGCACAGTTTGCAAATGACCAAGATCAATATGATAATGACTCAGAATATGTCTTCACTTCTTCACCAGCAATCCAAATTTCCTCTTATGTTAAGAGTGATTATGAAGATGCTTGGATTTTGGATTCAGGAGCAACTCAGCACATGACATGTAGACGGGATTTATTTTGGAATTTTCAAGAGTGCCATCTTAACTCCATATTTCTTGTAGATGGTACAAAACATATGCCTTATGGAAAAGGTGCAGTCAAAGTTTTTCTCCCTGACATTGGAGAAAAATTGATTTCCAATGTGTGGTATGTTCCTACCTTTAAGAAAAATTTGTTGTCCTTGGTCATGATTCGACAAGCAGGGCATCAAATAATTATGGAAGATGGCTTAGTTAAGATTAATTCAGTCAAACAGAACCTCCAAACAGTGATGACAGGATATGAAGACGGAAAACTGTTAAGGATGAAAGGGACAGTTATTCCAAGGCATTCAGATTTTGCAGGGGAAGTTACTACATGAATTTCACCTATAAGACTATGGCATGTAAGATATGGAAATTTGAATTTTGACAGCCTTTCTCAGTTGCAGAAACAAGGGATGGTTAAAGGACTTCCGACTTTCAACAAAGAAAATGCAAAGTGTGAAGCCTGCATTTATGGCAAACAGAGTCGAGAAAGTTTTTCAACAAGTACATGGCGCGCAAACAGGTTGCTGCAACTAGTTCACAGTGATGTGTGTGGGCCACTACAAAGTTCATTAGGTGGTTGCAAATATTTTTTGCTATTTATTGATGATTTCAATAGAATGACCTGGGTTTACTTTTTGAAAAACAAGTCAGAAGCATTTGAGAAATTTAAAATTTTTCGACAACTTGTTGAAAATGAAGCCAAAGAAAAGATAGGTACTCTCAGGACAGATAATGGGGGAGAATTCAACTCAAATGAATTCAAAACTTATTGCAGTGAAAATGGCATCCAAAGACATCTTACAAATTTTTACACTCCACAGCAAAATGGAGTCGTAGAAAGGATGAATCGTACATTGTTAGGCATAGCGAGATCCATGTTAAATTTCAAAGGGTTAAGTCCAACAGAAGAAATTCATACAGCTGTCTATCTCAGAAATAGATCTCCAACTGCTTCGTTAGAAGGAATCACCCCTTATGAAGCTTGGTTTGGTTTCAAACCTAAAGTCAAACATCTTCGAGTTTTTGGATCCATCTGTTATGCTTTAGTTCCCAAAGAAAAGAGAACTAAGCTTGATTCAAGAAGTTTAAAATGCACCATGATTGGCTATTCAGATGAAAAGAAAGGGTATCGTCTTTTGGCAAATGGAAAATTTATTGTGAGCAGGGATGTTGTTTTTGATGAAACAGAGAGTAAGAGTGCTGAAGAAATCGAAATTATTCTTCACAAGTTAGAAACCAAAGGCAGTAAAAGGAAAGGAAATATGCAAAGTCAACCAACTTCACCAAATTGGTATGAACTTGATTTTCCTTCCTTTGAAGATGAGTCATCCAGTCCATCTACTTCACCAAAAACATCTGGGTCTTCTAGCAGTTCATCAGCGTCTCCAATCAGCAGCAGTTCTTCTGACAGTGATTCTCCAGATTCACCTCCTGAACGGCCAACATCATTTTACATTAATCCCCTCTACAATGACGGAGAATTCTTAGAACCTCAAACAAGTGAGCAACAACTTCCAAAATGGGCAGTTCAACTCTTGAAAGATGTGAGGCATAATGAACAAAACAAAACAGGAACAAGGGGATCAAAACGAAATGAAGGCAATTTTTCTTTGATAGCAAATGAGTTTACTGAACCTTCTTCTTTTCAAGAGGCAGTAAAACATAAAACATGGTAGCAAGCAATGGTTGATGAATATCAGGCAGTTCAAGACAACAACACTTGGCAACTTGTTGATTGTCCTCAGCATGTTAAACCTATTGGATGCAAATGGGTTTATCGAATTAAGTACAAACAAAATGGTGATATTGACAAGTATAAAGCACATCTTGTTGCTAAAGGATTTTCGCAGCAGGAAGGAATCGATTATGAGGAGACCTTTGCTCCCACAGCCAAAATGGAACACCATCTGCCTCACACTTGCATTAGCAGCTCAGAAAGGGTGGAAAGTTCATCAAATGGATGTCAAAAGTGAATCCGATGATACTTTTTATGTGCGCCAACAGGGAAAATATCTGGTCATTCTCATTATGTATGTTGATGATTTGATCATTACAGGCAACAATGATGATCACATTGAACAGGTGAAAAAGGAGTTGCATGCAGGATTCAAGATGACAGATTTGGGACTACTTCACTACTATCTTGGAGTTGAAGTAAGCCAACGTCCACATCAGATCTTCATTTCCCAGAGAAAATATGTAGCAGAAATTCTTCAGCGATTTGGAATGCAGGATTGTAAGCCTGTCCTTACCCCTATGGAACAAAACTTAAAACTTTCAAAATTTGAAGGGGGGGAAAGAGTGGACAGCACGACTTACAGACAGTTGATTGGCAGCTTGATTTATTTTACCACCACTCGTCCTGATCTATCTTATGCAGTCAGTGTTCTTTCACGTTTTATGCAGGAACCATTAGACAGCCACTAGAATGCAGCCAAAAGATTTCTTCGATATATCCAAGGAACAAAAGATTTTGGTCTTCTTTACAAAAAGACTAAAAATTTTGTACTTGGTGGATTTTCAGATGCCGACTTTGCAGGCAGTATTGATGACAGGGCATCCACCTCAGGTTACTTAATGAACATGGGGTCAGCTGCAGTTTCCTGGAGTTGTAAGAAGCAAAGTACAGTGGCCACTTCTTCAACAGAAGTAGAGTACATTTTAGCATGGGAAGCAGCATGTGAGCTTGTTTGGTTACGTCGAGTTTTACAGGACTTGGGGATTCCTCCAACAGAAGCTACTTCATTATTCTTCGACAATCAATCAGCAATAAAGCTTGCCAAGAATCCAGTTTTTCATTCAAAGACAAAGCATGTGGACACCAAGTATCATCATATCAGATCTCTCATTGCAAAGGACATCATCAAGCCAGTGTTTTTCCCTTCAGAAGATCAGACCTCCGACATTTTCACAAAACCTTTTGGCAGAATAAAGTTTACTAAGTTTAGGGATGAACTTGGTATCTATTGTAATGTATCTTTGGATCATATGGGGGAATGTTAGATGATCCAAAAATAATTTTATCATAGGTTATAGTTTTAAAATAAAATAATTATTAATTTAAGATATTAAATTAATAATTATTATTCTAGAATATTTAATATATTTAGGAGATATTTAGAATTAGAAATTTGTTAATGAAAATTAGGACTCTAGAAAAGAGTCGTTTCTGGAAGCTCTCAGTGGGAGTAAAAAAAGTTATTAGCGTTTTGTTAGAAGCTCATTTATTGTAAATGGACACTTGTTTAATTTCCAAGTGATCCATAGAGCTTATAAATAGGTTAGTTTTCCTATTTTCTTTGAGTGTGTAATGAGAGAATGAGTGTGTGAGTTTACGTGTGTAAACTCTTGCAATTTTCCCTGTAATTTTTTGCTTGATCAATACAATTGTGTGTCTGAGGACACTTCTGCTCTTTCAACAAAATAATGAGGCATAAATCATATGAAATGAGGAAACATGCCTCCCATAAACAATCACTCCCAAATGTGAGTTGTTGCTACAATACAAAATGTCGGAGAGCTTCTACAACATAGTAATATTAATAATAACTATAGATGGATATCATACAATGAAATAAAAACACTGATATAGGCCACAATAGATACTATACATATAGATCTGGGCACTAGATCAACTTCCCCTGACAACCCAAGAGGGTTTCCAAAAAATGCACACAATGTGCCAATGTAAGCTGCAGCCCTAGGGCTGAAGGTATGCTGCAACAAAAAAAATGGGAAGATATGGCTAAAGCTGGTGTAGAAACCTACAAATCTTCTCCAATAGATCCCCCGGATGAAATAATGGCTCCTCCACTAAATAAATCACCTCCCAAAACAACCATTGCAACCACCCCTACAACTCCTCCATAAAATAATGCAGATATGGACTGAATATACATTGTAGGGCATAAATACTCCTTAGCCTGATGCCAGATATGTCAATAAATCCCAAGGGGATTCTTTAAAGGCCTTCCAATGGATGGAAACCTTCCTCCGCTACAAAACTAGCTCTGAAGTCACCCAATATAATTCTTCACTGCTGCACCCTGCAACAGAGCGCAATACTCTATAGAAACTACGCTGATGAAGAAAGATGTAGCTTGGCCTTAAGCCTGAGTGTGGAAATGTACTGCAATACTCCTCCAAGAGGCCTCTCAAGGAAAGAGGTGGGATTCCCGCTCGGGAATACCCTGTGTTAACTACACTGCAATCTGAGCTAAAAAAATGAAGAGAGTAACAAGTCTAAACAGACCATATAAAAAATAATAATCCAAAACATAACCCCCATATGGCTGCCATCCTCTTCCTTATATAAGTTATGAGCTTCCTTACCCTTGGCCCCACTCAATTAGGTAACTACCTCCATGCAATCAATCTCCCTCCAAATTGCATTGTCCCACCATGAATTACACTCTTCCATAACAACACTATTTGATTTGGTCAAATTTGATCCCATCTTCATGCTCCAGCACCTTTTCACACCTAAGGGTCTTCAATCCAACTTTAAGATGAACCACATTAACACTAGGAGTGTCTTTTATTCCTACTAAGTAGATTTATGGGTCTCCATACCCTCTTATTCCTCTATCTATGAGCAAAATCGAAATTTAATATTCCAATTAGCATGTGTGCTAATTTAGGAATATTACAGTCCTCCCCTCCCAAATGTTACTTTTCCTCAAGCAACTGCAAGGATAGAACTGAAGAGCCTCTCCTCTTCCTCATGTAGAATCCTCATATAATAACCTTCACCAATGAACAAGATGTCGTCTCATCAATAAGTCTCCAAGTTGCTCCTCTCAAGTGTATAAGTATGCCTTTGGTGAAAAATCCAAATGGCTCTCATCATGAACAAGTGGAATACCCATGGAAGAAACCATATGTTGTCTAGAGGCCTTCTTGATTCATGGGATCAGCAAATGATTGGGAATATTCCTTCCCATGTGAAGCTCCAAACCCCAAGCTATCATCCACAAAAAGTGAGTCGCCCTCCAACATGGCAACTCATGAAATATCTCCTCCACCTTAAGCTCCTGCAAAGTAGGTGGGTTGCATGATGTGATATCTTTCATGTCAACCATCATGTTGTTGCTCCATAGTTTATATGGTGATGGTGATATCCACTAATGTGATGACTTCTACAACTACTGATGATGATGGCTTCTCCTCTATGGCTGCATCAATGCTAGTACAAGTCTCCTCCTCCTCATGCATCTCCAGAATAGTGCACGGGACTCTAAATGTGAAGAGATCAAGATCACTTTGCAAAGGTGTAAGTGTTATTTCTCCTGATGCAAGTGCTTCTGCAGCAAGTGGTGGTGAAGGCCTTTTCTCCTCTGATTTCTTCTTGTCAAACCTCTTGATCAACCTTTGAGTAAAATTTTCATATGTAGTCACTCTTGCATGACTCAAATGGCTAAACCACCAAATGTTTTCTTCACCCTCAAGGTGCAGTGCTGCAATCTCAACAACTTTTCTCTCTACTACTAGATGTAGCAGAAAAAATGCATCCAACTTCATTCCCCAAGCTCTTTATGTGCATGTGGATGACCCATCAAATGTAGGAAATAGAAATATATTGATGCAAGGTTTTCTTTCTTCTTTGAGCTGAATGGACTATGGGAGAGTTAGATTCTCCTTGAAAGCTCTAGGTTGAGACTTATATTCTACAAGATTTTGACTTAGAATATCATGATCTAAGTGTCCTCCATCTCCATGCCTCCTATATTCTCTTTCAAAAGGAAAGGGCATAGCATTTTTCTTTGGAGCTCTATGCAATACTAGTTCTTCTTTTTGTTGATAGGAAGTACATGGAATTTCCTCATCTTGAAACCCTTTAGAGGTCTCATTGTATCTCTCCTCTTTCATTTGCATAACCTCCTTGGAGAGGTTCTTCATAAATCTAAAAATTGATATGACAAAGCTCATTCCTCTCATCATTTTAGATCTCTTCTTCTTCTCTTCTCCTTCCTATAGCATATTAGCTGAAACTCACAGGCTGAGCCAAGATTATGCTTTGATACCACTGTAATATTCCCAGATGGAAAAGCAACAATATTTGATCACAATAATGGAAATAGAAGTGTAAACCAAAACATCAACAATGGAGACAAATATGGAGCCATAAAATTATGTATGAGAACAACTAATCAATAAAAAATAGTAAGGCATAAATCATATGAAATGAGGAAACAAGCCTCCCATAAACAATCACTCCCAAATGTGAGTTGTTGATACAATACAAAATGTCAGAGAGATGCTACAGCACAATCATATTAAGAATAACTATAGTTGGAGATCATACAATGAAATAAAAATACTGATATAGGTCACAATAGATACTATACATACATATCTGGGCACTAAATCAGCTTCCCAAGACAACCCAAGAGGGTTTTCGAAAAATGCACACAATGCGCCAATGTAAGCTATACCCCTAGGTCTGAAGGTATGCTGCAATAATAGAAATGAGAATATATGGCTGAAGCTAATGTAGAAACCTACAAATCTTCTCCAATAGATCCTCCAAATGAAAGAATGGCTCCTCCACTAAAGAAATCACCTCCCACTGCAACCACCCCTACAACTCCTCCCTAAAATAATGCTGATTTGGACTGAAACATCACTGTAGGGGATAAATACTCCTTGGCCTGATGCCAAATATGTCAATAAAGCCCAAGAGGCCTCTTTACAGGTCTACAGGTCTTCCAATGGATGGAAACCTTCCTCCACTGCAAAAATAGCTCTAAAGTCACCCAATATAATTCTCCACTGCTGCACCCTGCAACACAATAAAATAATATGTAGAAACTACACTAATGAAGAAAGTTGTAGCTTAGCCTTAAGCCTGAGTGTGGAAATGTAGTGCAATACTCCTCCAAGAGGCCTCTCAAGGAAAGAGGTGGGATTCTAGCTCGAGAACACCCTATGCTAGACAACACTGTAATCTTAGCTAAACAGTTGAAGAGAGAAACAAGTCTAAACAGACCATATACAAAATAATAATCCAAAACATAACCCTCATATGGCTCCCATCCTCTTCCTTATATAAGTCATAAGATTCCTCACCCTTGACCCCACTCAATTAGGTCTCTCCCTCCAAAACTTCGTTGTCCCACCATGAATTCCACTCCTCCATAACAACGTTGTTTGATTTTGTCAAAGTTGACCCAGTATTCATGCTCCAACACCTTTTCACACCTTAGGGTCTTCAATCTAGCTTTAAGATGACCTCCATTCACACTAGGAGTGTCTTTTATTCCTACTAAGGAGATTTATGGGTCTCCATACCCTCTTATTCCTCTATCTATGAGAAAAATCAAAATTTAATATTCCAATTAGCATGTGTGCTAATTTAGAAATATTACACATTATTGGTGACTGATTTGTGTCTAGTGCTTTTTCTGGTACCTGATTTGATGTATGTGTTCGGTTTTCAACCATAAAGGGCTCATCATCTAATACAGTCTCTTCCTAGTTGTTAATGGAAGTATCATGTTGTTATCCAAGATAACAATTAGGTTTGTATTTAAGTCAACATGGTTAAGTCAGTTAGGGTTCTGAGTTTTTCTTCAAAATAATTACATCTCAAAGGTTATTTTTGTCACAAAAGTAGTTTATGGGGTCATTATGAACTTTATTAGGGTGTCATGTTAAAGTGAAAATAAAAAAATCCATGTGTCTTAGGCTCATTTTTTCATGATTAGAAATTTGACAGTTCAGCACAGTTTCACGGAAAATCCAGTTAGAAAAGTCCAGGGTTTGCTACAGAAGCTCATGAAACTTCTGTAGTAGATTGTTGAAAATCAACAAGAAAATGTGTATCTAATTTATTTTTCCCTTAAATAAATTAGACAATAAGTTGTAATATTATGTCATAACACCTTGTGTTATTTAACTAAGTGAGAAAGACTTAGTTAGCTCAATAATTTTGAGTTGAGGGTCAAAGTTGAGGCATGTAGAGTCATTCTATTATTTTGGGGGTCCATTTGTAGTTAATGCACTAGTGTAGTGTGAGTTTAATCGGTTAACTCAAAATAATTGAGTTAAAATCAGTTTAACTAGTTCTAAATGAGTGATGAGCTAGTGAGAGGTCAAGTGAATTAAATTAGATTTAATTCACAAGTAGTGATCTATCAAGTAACTAATGATTTTCTTTTATTAGCTGCATGCATCTCAAATATGATGAAGACCCAGTTGAGACAAAGGTTAAAGGAAAGATAACTATCAGTTTTATTATTAGCGAACTTCCTAAGTGAAATTATAAAGCCACGGGATGCCCATGAAGGATTACACAGTCATGGAAGGTTGGAATTCCTATTTAATAGGGATTTATTTTCCTAGGAATTACATGTGAAAGGTAGGTTGAAGGTGGGAAAAAAATTCGTTATGTTTGTCCAATTTTGCCTAGATCAGTGTGAGACGATTGGTAGAGTGTATGAGGTTCTTGTGAGCACACATGCATTGTATTGTTTCATGATTTGGCTTATTATACAATAGATATAGAGGGGTTTTTAGCAGCTTCTTTCCCCAGGAAAATCTTCTGTTGTGCGATTGATTTACTTCTTTCTCTTACTTGCATGTGATTGAGCGATCATGATTTATATTCTGCAAATATTGTAGACAGATTTTGTATCTTGTTTTAGTACATTGCATGATCGGATTGAATCCATTGGTGTAATTTGTACACAGATTTTCCTTCTCGAACACTGATTTAGCTATAAAATTCTGTTGTTGTGGTAACGGTAAGAAAAAGGTGATTTTTTTTAGAAACGGTCAGGGTTAGAGCCATGTGGGTTATAATTACATATCATTTGTCTTATTCCTAACTCCAAAAAACATGTACACCTTATATATTCATTCCCTTTTTCGTCCTCTTTCCATTTTTTAAATGGTTTGTTGTCATTAGCTTGGTTTCCCTCTCATTTGAGCCATTCTTGTTTTTTTTGTCTTGTGAGGTGGTCTAGTTGTCCTTAGGGTAGGTGTTACACCATTTTTTGGTCATCTAACCTATTATCATTAGATGGACCCAAGTACACCATGTAAGACCAGTTTTACCCTAAGTAAAACTGCTTTCACTATGTTAAAACAGGAAACCCCAAAAGGAAATATTAAACAAACCCATATTTGTTTGATTTTCCTCATGGAATAATTAATTAAACCATAATTTAATTATTATTCCCAGTCATGTTTAACCCAAAATCAAAGAAATTAATTAAATAAACCTTTATTTATCTTATTATTTTCTAGGAATAATCATTTAAACCTTTTTTAGATGATATTCCTTGTTAAATATGACCAAATCACCCATAAATAATTAAATAAATCATTATTTATTTAATTATCTTTCAACCATTTCCTTAAATAATTAAATAAATCATATTTTTTCTTGTTGTCTTTAGGAATATTTGCAGCTATCAAAGAAGCATCTCACTACATGTTGAAGGCATGGTAGCTCAGAGGAAGAAATATAAAGGAGGCTCAGTGGTGAGATAAGAACTAATGGATATGAAACTGCTAGTTCATTCAATAATTTTCCATTGTGGGGTGCCTTCGATTCTGTCAGAAGCTGCAGGGTTACCATGGGAAAATTGCTAAATATTTTGCCATTAATTTTATACGAATAGATTCTAAAGTGGGCATGTTGAGACTTGCAGTGTCCCTTGACACCATGTAATATTTCCAAATTAGCATGAAACTAATTGGAGTATTAAAATCTATTTTTTCTTCTTAGTTAGGAGAATAAGAGGGTAGGGAGACCCATAAATCTCTCTATGCAGAATAAAACCATTTCTCATGTGAAAGTGGATCATATTTTCAGCTAAATAAAGCACCCCAAGGTGTGAACAGGGGCTAGAGCATGTGGATTGGGTAAAATTTTACCAAATCAATAGCGTTTTCATGGAGGATTCGACATTTATTGAGAGACAATGCAGTTTTGGAGGGAGATCTCATGCATGGAGATAGTGTCTTTAATGAGTGGGGTTTAGGGTTAGAAAGCTCATCACTAATATAAGGAAGAGGATGGCAGCCATATTCATTCATGTTATGTTTATATATTTTGATACTTGATTATATGGTGTGTTTAGACATATAAGCTTTCTTCAGCTGTTTAGATAATATTCAAGTGTTGTTTAGCACATAGTGTTCTTGATTGGGAATCCCACCTCTATCCTTGAGAAGCCTCATAGGAAGAGATTTGCACTAATTTTCCATATTCAGGCTTCAGGCCAAGCTTAATTCTTGTGGTACAACATAGTTTCTATTGAGAGATGTGTTGAGTTGCAAGTTGCAGTAGCGGAAGATTGTATTGGGTGTTTTTTGAGCTAGTTTTGCAGGGGAGGAAGGTTTCCTTCCATTGGGAGGCCAATAAAGGAGCCCCTTGGGCTTATTTGACATATTTTGCATCAGGCCAAGGTGATTTTATCCCCTACAGCACAGGTCTAGTCCAAATCTGTGTTATTTTAGTGAGTTGTTGTAGGGGTAGGTTCAGTGCTCCATTTGGAGTGTTTGCTTTCCATTGAAGGGATCAACCCTTCATTGAGAGAGTCTTTTGGAGGAGTTATTTCATATCTACATCAGATTCAGCCACCTCCTTCTATGTTCTTTAGTTGTAGTGAATATTCAGCCCTAGGGCTTTAGATCCACCATTTATATTTTGTGTATTTTCGGAAACCCTTCCTGGGTTATCTAGGAAAAGTGTATGGGAGCATAGATCTCCATTTATGGCCTTGTATGAACATCACATTATCAGATCCATTTATATATGCTTTGCAACTACATTATTAGACATTAAAACTATGTTGTGCTTGTTTTAGTACTTTGTGTAGCAGTATATTACATGTTTGGGTGCATTTTTTGGCATTTGAGGCTTCTTTTGCGTATCTTGAAGGGCTTGATCTCCAAGATCTTGTACTTATTTATTTTTCTTATACATAATACCATGGATCTATCATTTGGATCCTATGTAATATGTTAACATTTGCTGCTATTTCCATATTGATGCACTATATTCCCGCTTTTCCCATTTTGGAATATTACAGTGGTATCAGAGCATAATCTTGGCTCAGCTTGTGAAGACGTTAAATCCATGTTATCAAAGGAAGAATAAGATTCTCACAGAAAAGAGAAAGCTTACATAAGAGACAAATTCTAGTCTCCATTATTTGGAAAAATGGAGGGAAAGAAGTTTTCAAAACTTCTTCTCCAAACTATGCATGATCTTAAAAGAGAAATCAAGGAAATGAGGAGGGAAAGACATGAAGGTCCCTCAAGAATATTTTCATATGAATAAGGCTCAAGTTATTCAAATCATGGGTGTGAGCATTCAGCCACACAATCAGATCTATAACATGGTACCATGCCTACATTCTTGGCAAGGGAAGAAGAGGAAGAAGAAACAACAAAGGAGGAGACCCTTGGAGAATATCTCCAAGAATATGAATCTTAGTCTAGAAGATTCAAGGAGCATATAAGATTCCAAGGGTTTTTTCAAATCAAAGAAGATACAAGATCCAATAACTGCAATAGAAGAAGAGGGTGCATACAACACACTTTGGTTAGATTCTTTCTACGTACTTTTGATGGGTCTCCCAAGAGCACAGCCAAGGCTTGGGTAAGGAAGCTAGACACATATTTCTAGCTGCATCAAGTTTCATAAGAATAAGCCATTAGAGTAGCAGCGCTGCATCTTGAAGGTAAGTCTTATGCCTGGTGGTTATTTGAATCTTCTTCATTGAATAATGAAAATATATCCGCTTATGCAAAGTTCACTAGGAGGTTAGTGAAAATATTTGATTTGAAACAATCTAAAACTTATTTGGGAGAAAAAAACAAGCCCAATAAATCATAACATTTGCATGAGTTGGAAGGATCCATGAAGCCAAATCCATTTCAGAACATTGTTGAGAGGGTTAAAGATCTGCTACATGCTTTGCCTAGGGAAAAACCCCCACTTCAGCAAGAACTTTCTTCTCAAGAAGAAGACATGAGGATTCCTCCTTCAAGAGGGGATCAAGCCAAATGATCTCTTAATGATGAGGTATTCTCCCATGATGTGGAGAAGGAAGAGGAAGAATTAGAAATAGCCTCCAGTGTTGTGGCAACAGGAGGATATATACCTTTATTTGGAGATGGAGATGAAGCAATTGCTTCAACTAGAGGAGCTCTCGTATATTTGCACGAAGTTCCAAGGGATATTACATATGAAGATGATGAGCAAAATGTGTCTATGTTGATAGGAAATAAGACAAAAAAATGGAGGAAGTAAGTTCCAACATTGAATATAGTCTTGGGGACACACTATGGTAGATCATTCCTTTGTGATCAAGACTTTTGACACCAATGGGATGTTGGGTGTGTTAGCTCCCTGTAATTTGCAAGATTGGCAAAGTCAAAATGCAGAGAGAACACTATTTCAACCACTTTGGAATTCTAGGATCTAGCCCTCCTGAATCCGGAGAGGGATCTCTCCAATAAGTGCAAAGATGGATTTATCTTTAAAGCTTTTAGGTAATGATATTAGGCTAGTTATGAAGTCTGAGGGTTTTTGTTTGTTTTGGATGGTTGAGCATGATTATTATTTGAGTGGAAAGTCATAAATGAAAGAGTTTCAAAGGTGTGAAGTTGCAAGAAATCAGAACAAATTTTTGGCTAAAAGATAGATATAACGCCGGTTTTTAGTCCATTGGGCTATGGAGTCATAATAGAGCTTTAATTGAGCAACAAATTTAAGAGTGATCCAAGGGGAAAGTCATATATATCACAAGATCTATTGAGATAAAATGATGGAATAAAAAAAATAAAAGTGTTGGAGGGGTGGAAACAGATAATAATTTCAACTAGGATTTATAGTCTGTCCAAACAAGAAAAGCCTTTTAAGGTAACTGTTTAAAACCAACCAAGAATAGGGCTAACCATAAATTTCTTGGGAAAGTTCGTATTAAAGATAATTCAAGAGACAAACAATCCAGTAATCCACATAATTAATTTTAGAAAGGATGAAAAACACATAAGAAAAACATAGTGCAACTTAAGATCAGATAAGATACTTTTAAATCTAGTCTGCTTTCAGCAAACACTAAGGGAAACTTTCAGAATTTACCTTTGGAGAAAGAAGCTAGAAAATAGGGCTCACCATCACTTTTCTAGTCCAACTTTAATAAGAAAATAATGAAAATAACATCCAAGAACAATGTTTAAGCAAACAGTAGGACGACGGAACGCCAACATTCCTAACTGCTTAAACTGTATTGAATCATTCTTAAATAAAAAAAATTAGAGGAAAACATTGAGATAAAGCTTATCAGTCAGAGAAGGGTACTGTAAACAGTAAATCCTAACTCTATGCTTTCTGTTCTTTATCAGATAATTAATGGACAAAATGGCATACACAATAGGAAAACAATTACACAGAAAGGAGCACTTCACCAATGATATAGACCAGGATCCCAAGAAACAGCTTGTTATTGATGTCAAACTAGTTACAGTCTTCAGGTCCAATGTTTTAGTTCAGCAATCATCTTCACTTCTCAGGCTAACTATTCGATCACAAATAGAGCTTCAAGAGCCTTTGAATAATATTTACACATAGAAAATTCGAGCACAGGTATATTTCAAAGTTCTGCAACCAACATTATTTCATCTTCTACAGAAGTATTTATAGAAGACATGAGGAGGTGGGATGGGGTAAAAGATCTCCCATGGTTCAATTAATACATATTTAATGCTTCTCAGCCTTTGAGGGGCTCAATGGAGAAGTTTACAGATATTTTTCTGTATTAATTGTTTTACATTAAGAATTAAGCACGGTGGAGTCTTTTGTTGACTTTAAGGCTCTGAGTCATCTTGTAATTACTCTGCTGATATTTTTTGAAATAAATCCTTTGGATGAATTAACTGTTGGACTGCATTGATGAAAATATCTTCTTCTCTGATCATAACTCGGCCCTTTGTTGAATGCTTTGAGGCTATAGGTGGCAATCTAGTAGCTGAGAGGAATCAATTAGCCTCTGATGTGGTAGTGGATGCATCCTCTGTCTGATAAATATTTATGATCTATCTTTGATTATGTTTAATTTAGTGGATTAGGCTTTTGATAGTCGATCTTAGCCGTAATCCATTAAACTGTGGAATTAATGTTTAATCTTCAGTTCTGCTGTGGTTAGGTCTTCAACACTGATACTCTTTGATTTAATCATGCTTCACTATGTCTTTTTGATGTGTAGGTGCTACAGGGCTCATATGGCATCAATTCTCATGATGAATTGATGAAATGTGATGTTAAACCCCGTGGAATGATTTTCCTTTATGCACAAAGGCATGGGGGGTCGTCATCCCCAGACTTTGGTTTTCCTTTAATAAAATGGAAAAACCATTTAAACCTGAAAAATAAATAAAAAAAATTATTAAATCCTGTGTATTAGGGAAAAACTACTTAGGAGGCTTAGTTTTGGAGCGTGGGCATTGGATGACAGCATCCAACGGTGGCGATCGTGTGCAGAAGTCAAAAGGAGGGCAGTGGGAGAAAATGGTGGAGATTTTAAGTTAGGGCCGTTGATCTTGCAAAGATCAACGGTTGGGAGAAACTAGGGTATTATAATTGAGAATGGCCGCTTTATGTGAAAACAGAATAAATACAAAGGAAAATATCGAGAATCCCTTTGGGCGGAGGAAAATGCATTGAGGAAAATTGGGGTTTCTTAGGTGATCGTGGGTTTTCGGATGAGATCGGCCCACGAGATCAACGACAGAGATTACTTGTTGAAAACCCCTTGGAGTATGGCGGAGGGCGATAGTGTAATGGGAGATTAGATCTAAACCATTGATCTGCAGAGATCAATGGTGGGGAGCGCACATGATACAATATAATACAAAATGACGAAAGTGGTTTCGGGAGGGAAAACTGACAGTATCACGCGAACAAAAGGGAGAAAGGTGGTTTCACCTTTTTGAACACGATATGCGTTAGAAGGTGACATGTGGAATTTGAATACTGCCCATATCGCGTAGCTCTTGGGAAATTAATGTTCCTGCTTGAAACTGCGCGAAAATGCACGTTGGCCATTGGATCTGAGGTGTTAGATCGAACGGTGGGGCGCGAGCGCGATATCGGCAAGATGCGTGGGTAAATAGTAGGTAGGGTGGTTTCAATATGGGCCGTTAGATCAAATATTGGACGACTAAGATCAAATCTGGAGGGAAAGCATGACCCATGGGAGTTGGGCCTATTGGGATAAATCTGGGCCATTGGATCAAGAAATGAATGGCTCAGATCTAATCTTTGGGGCTAATGAACAAATTTACAAAGCGGAGAAAGGGATTAATATGAGCCGTTGATCTGCAGAGATCAACGACTGAGATCTGCTTAAAAAACATTATAAAGCGAGGATGCATGTTTTTTAACCAAGGTTGGGAGGGAATATCTGGACTGTCGGATGCTGACACGTGGACGGCCCAGATGCAATCAGGGTTTTGCCATCGGCGGGGGGAAAAAATGAATGGCGCCGATGCAATTGGCTTTGGGCCATCGATCTACAGATCAGATCGACAGTGGAGGATGAATCAGAGGAGTGGCCAATCGGAGGGGGGGCTATAAAATATTACAATGCACCAATGGAAACCTTCGATGCGATACAACGTTGGCCGTTAATTGGTCCGGTGATCAACGACAGAGAAGGGCCCCTACCAATGAATGGGCGGGACCCTTCATATCATATGAAAACCAAAAATTTATGAAACAAAAAGGATTTATGGTGTCGGGGAAGGTTATATACATAAGGTTAGGCACCCAGTTACAGGGCATGTGGATATATGGAAAAGAAAAGGGACCGGGGTTCACATATATAAGGGCCAATCGACATCGGAAGCAAAGTGATGGTTTTTAAATCTACCGATTGGTAATTCTCCGATGCGAGGTAGCGCGGATCATCGATCGGGAAAATATCAATGGTCCTTATCATTCAATAACATTGCACCATCAGGTTTAATGTAAAACATAGGAAAAAGGGGTTTTATGTATTTACAAAGGGAAAACATAATCGAGAGGGTTTATTCACAAAGTTTAGGGCCCGATTGTGGGCTCTTGGGTTTATGAAAGAGATCAAGGGACCAAGGTGTTATACACAAAGGGCCAATCGACATTGGACTTTCATAAAACAAAAAAACCTACGCTTGATGGAAAATCCCGATTGTGATAAGCTCTTTATGGGTCTAGCACCTGGTTCTAGGGCATGGGCACATGTGGGGAAGTGGTTTAGGACTTAGCCCAAAGGGGCTTAAGCCTTAATAAAAAAATGTGTATTTTTATGATTTTTTCAAGGTTTTTTGATGGATTTGGGGGTTTCGGCAAGGTTCAAAAGTGAGTTTTAAACCTTGTAAAAATATTTTTATGAAGGGGAAAGAGGAAAAAATGAAAAATAGAGGAATTTTATGAGGAAGAAAGGGAGTAAAATGAAGGTTATTTTTGAGTGGAGAGAGGGGGGGAAATAAGATTTTGGAGCAGTCTTTTCTCTATGAAAATAACGAAATTTCTGAGTTCGAAAGGGAAACGGCAGTGAAGATTAAAAAAAGGGCAAGATGTCTTCATGAGTCTTCAAGAGATAACACTTTTAGCAATAAAATTTTTTTCTTGAAGGCTCCAAAAATGATTTAGCCACCATGTTAGTATGAATCTTTCATCGTAAAAGATCACTTTAGCTACGCATAACAAATAGCCCTAACATCGATTATGGTTGCAAAATATCTTTAGAATTGCTGCACAAATTCAGATCTAAGCACACAAGACATTAAGCAGATAAAATACAACATGGCTCCATGCATCCAATAGACAAGACAAGAAACAATGTTTTTAAAATAATTTTATATTATATTAAAGAATGGGGCACCTGAGAGGAAAACAAGAAAAGTGTTTTCCGGTTGTCCTCAGTGGGATGGGTTCTTGAAAGTCCTCAGTGTTTCAGATCTAACATTTCTCTCTCTTAGTGGTGTAGAAAAACAAACATGGAACTCAATGGGAATTCACAAAGCAAAATGGAAAATGGTGACCAAGAATAGATCTAGAGTGATCTAATGCAATGAAGGTGACTAATGAATGGGGAAAACCCCCCTATTTATAACAAAATATTGGGGCGGTCTAGAACTCGGTGCATGAATAAAATATTATTAATCGAATTCTAGAAGCACCCTTTAGGAATATTTTATTATATTTGCTGGAGGGAAAAGGGTTCTTGACTTGGGTCAATTCCTTTATTTATAAATAATAAATAAATAAATGGTTTATTTATCATCTTAGGGAAGTGATGGGAATATAATTAAATAAATAATGGTTTATTTAATTATTTATGGATGATTTAGTCAAATTTAACTAAGAATATTATTTAAATAATTATTTAAATAACTTGTTCTTAGGAAATAATTAAATAAATAAGGATTTATTTAATTAATTTCTTTGTTTTGGGTTAAATATGACCAAATAAGTTATTTTATATGGTGAAGGAAATTTTACTTAGGGTAAAATTGGTCTTACATGGTGTACTTGGGTTCATCTAATAATAATGGGTTAGATGACCAAAAAAATGGTGTAATGGATTGCGCCCCAACGTACGAGTGTTAGGAGAAAATCGTATGACCAAAGTACGTTGTAAGAACTCAATCACTAGATATCAAAAGGGAAGTGAGAGAGAGAAGTGTAAGGTTGTTTGATGTACAAAAGGACTAGACCCTGAGGATATGAGACTTACAGGTGCAACAAGTCTCTATGAAGTGGTATCTGTGCTAAAGGCGGCGGGGGAAGCATACCTATGCCCGCCGAGACAAAGTACAAAGAATAAGGCGCCCGAAAAACCACGGAATGCAATAATGAGGCATGTGCTGGCCTAAACATGAGCCAGGTAAAGAAGACGATGAATCCCACATACATGCGATGCCTGGAATAATCATCAGGACGTATACAACAATATGGTAGTACATGAGATAGGAATACACCCAAATTCCCCCTACACACGGGGAAGGGCTCTCAACATCTGACTGATACGTGCAAATCGAAGAGGTGCTACAAGCGGCTGAGGCCGATATCGTCATATGAGAGGAGCTGAATCAAAGGTTGAAATGAAGTCATCCAGGCATGTGGGGGGCTACCTGCAGGGCCACCCCCTCATGAGGGTTGAGACATCTCACACATTCCCGGGAATCATCAATCGCTGCTGCTGCATCACTGGACCATCAAGTGTATAGATCACGATCATGCTAGGAAGAGCTCGAACCAAGGTACACTGCCCCCTAGACCTAGCTTCCAGAGTAAATGAGCTGATGTCGACAGAAGTAGGTCTGCCATAGGTGAGGCAATAAGGGAAATCCATCTAAGGTACGGGGGAAAATAGTACAGCGACGAACAAGTAGACACTAATGATGATGATGGAATGATAGAAACGGAGAAGCGGTTGGATGACTTCCCTTGTTAGAGCATAAAGTGTATGAATGGTTTGGCAGCGACTGACACAATATCAGGAGGGATAGTGGACAGTGGTACTGAAGGCCATAATGTGTGACATGAGAGAGGGACCGAGCAGGAAAATATGGAGGACTATGGTGGGGTACAAAGGGACTTGGGAGAGATGCCATGAATGTGCTGGTGACTCAACTCGACTGCTCTAACCAAGGGCGACTCGATGGTGCTACCATGCAGTGAAGGCCCAATGGGGGACTGTAAAAGCATGAGTACAATAAGGTAACTCATGACAAAAATCAACACGAACAAAGACAAGTAAGGAGGCAAAGTGGTGCTCCTGGTACAAGTGTTGTAAGTGAAGAAATTTGATTTTGAGAAGAGATGAAAAGATCCTTCATGGACAAAATGTGTCCTAGTGGATTATCAAAACATGGAAAACTAACAAACACCCATTTTAGTGCTCGGTGAGAGCTTTCCAACAGTGCAGACGGTTTGTCAAACGGGGCTATGGTTTGGTCGTAGCTGGCGAAAGAAAAAACAAGGGTTTTTCTTCTAATAAGGCATTTTCCCTCCAAAATCATTCATTTGCTTGTGTAGTTGTGGTGACTGTGGAGAGGAGAGAAGGCCCTAAATCTTGCGACGATCGTAGCGGACAAACCGACTGTTGGAATCGTGATTCATCAGTTGCAGGTAAGAGGTCTAATCCTACTCTTTGTTTTTGATAGATTCAAAGTTCAGATTAGGGCTGGAAATCTGAGTAACTGCCCCTACTTCTTCCTCACGGCCGGGTCGCACTTTTTGGGGAAAAAACTGCGACCTGGGACACAGGTTTGGGCTTGAAAAGTGCGACCTACCCCAGGTTTTTGCTAAAAAGTGCGACCTGTGAGAAGGAGGTGATTTCAGTGCTGTTTTGGGCTGAGATTCAGTTTTGGTGTGAATAGATGCAGTTTTGTGGATCTATAGACTGAAAAAATGATATTTTTTGTGTAGATATGGCAGATATATTGATCAAAGGGAGAGAGAGAGACTTAGGTAGATTATGGACGGAGATCTAGGCGGATCAAGGTGTCCGTCATGTACTGGCTAGGTATGGGGTGTTGAAATTTTTAGAGAACCCTTTGATGAGGGCTGGAGAGCCCTTGTTGGCCCGTATTATCAGTTACTGGGATCCAGATCAGGAGGTGTTCGTAGTGCAGGGGCACAGGATCGAGCTGACGGTCCAGGATTTGTATTTCTTGAATGGTCTCCCACCATTAGGGATGGTGGGAAATACGCAGCCAGTATTACCACGTGGGCGTAACATTATGTAGTTTGTTGAGTGACATTGTCAACCTGGTGTCCGAGTCAAAGGGAATCGAATATCCATTGGTGCTCTAGAGAGGTTGGAGACCCAGGCAGTGGCCGCAGCAGTGTTATGGGTCTTGGGTAGCCAGGCATTCCATCACATCACTGGAGGGCAGATGATGATCGTGGAGAGTGTGCTGAGTGGGACCTACTATGGGTGGGCCTAGATGATGTTAGTGTCGGTGAAATGATAGTTGTCGCTATGAAAGCGGCAAGTGAATCATGATTGCGCCTATGGGATGATGTTGTCCTCTTTCTTCTTTGAGAAGATCCCGACCTTACGACCTCATGTACAGTTGCCTGATGGAGGTCCGAGAGAGCCCCGGATGCGTCGGTGGGGACGAATACTGTGTAGAGGAGGGGGAGGGGCGATCAGACGGGTGTTCTGACCATAGTTATTCACGCATTGGGATCAGATGCCATTATACATAGACGACTATCCCTATAGTGGGATGAGTTATTGGGGAGATCCAGACTTGCCGCTTCCGCTGGGTCGAGTGTGGGGGCCCGATGGTAAGTGACAAGCAACTAATATGTTATGTGTATTTGTGAGTTTTGTGACTAGTATACATGATGCTAATCGAGATATTTTGTGGAATGCAGATATAGCTCCGGAAAAACTGGCTGGATATATGGGACGACCTGCAGTGACAGGAGCTACAGGGGCAAGTGGATCAAGGACGGTGTAGAGCGAGGATGTGATGAGGGAGAGCATTAGCTAAGAGACCACGAACGACATCATATTCGGCCTAATTATTGGTGGCTTGACCAATGCAGACCCCATTTGCAAGAAAAAGGGTATGCAAGGGGGTAAAAATGGCCTAGGCGGCTAAGGCAAGGTTTCGAGAATAGCGATTGGCGCCATCGGCATAACCAAGGTAATGAGTGGACGAGAGGGTTGAGGAAATATCATCACAAGACGAGAAAAGGGAGGAAAAGTGGGGATTCATGTTGCGATGTACATCATAGATACAGATGGGAGTATCAGGATGATGGGAAGGTAAGGAAAGGTGGTGGAAACCACAAGAGGTTGCAAAGCTACCGAGATCATTAGTAGAGGAAGAAAGGTGCACAGACGGGTCATTAGGGGAAATGATAGAAGAAAAAGTAAAAAGAGGATCGAAACATAAAGAGCCCGAAAAAGTGGCGGAAAGGGGATCAAGCGAAATAGATGGAGTGGATTCAGAGGGGATGTACTCCGAGGGGTGTGCGAATGATGATAGGTATAAGAGAGGAGCAGCATATTCAGACATCTCAACATCAGGGGGAAGGATTTCAATGGTAGTCGGGGGATCCTCAAGTAAACTTGATGCATACTGAGCAAGGATGGGCGAGGCAGATTGATTTTGTTCAACTTCGTACTCGCGAATGACCTCTAAAGAGGCTCGGTAATGCGTGAGGTGAGGGAAATGGTGGGAATAATGGCCATGGACACCACATAGAGCACAGGGTTTGTTGGTGCGAAGAGTCTTTGGGTTCTTGGCTATGCATGAGGAAGAAACAGAGGTGTCAGGGACCGTAGATTCCGGGAACGCGACTTTAACCATGGGTTGGATATGGGGTAACTCAGGAAAAATATGGGTGGGCTGACCGATACCATCACACAAGGTACATGGCTTGGCGGGTTGGAGAGGGGTAGGGTCAGGTGCGGTGGCCTTGTCAGTGGATTCCCCCTTGCGAGTTTTTCGTTTCTTGCCAGTAGCTGTTGCAGTATTAGGAGGGTTCTGCGGAGGGGCGAGGGGCACTATGGTGGTGGAAGGACCAACGGGGATCGGTTGTACCGGTGTCACAGCTATGTATGGTTCTGGGTGGCCTAGTGGGGTCTCGGTTGGAGGGGTAAGATACCAAACGGGAATTCCCAAGGTTAAATTAGGAAGGGAAAGGGTGGCCATGACGGGGACCGAATGGGGGGGGGGGGGGACCAAGGAAAAGTATCTGACTGGCGGGGTAGTGACCAGGGGGGACGGCTCCCATATGGTGGAGACCTGAGGGAACTGACTCAAGAGGGTAGGAAGGTTCCTGAGTGTGATGGGAAGGGCCAGGTGAAAAAGGTTCGGTTGAATGAAGCGAGGGGCTAGGAGCAGGAGGTGGTGGGCGAGATAGAGGTTGCTGACTAGCTGGAGCAGGCTGTGGAAGGCTAGCTTGAGACGATTGCATCATGAAAACATTCGCTAGGCTAGGGTCAGAGACGGGAGGAGGGGGAGGACCAGGAAAGGTTCCAAGAAAAGAGGAGTCTTTGTAGACTCCAGGGGAAACACTGGTCAATGAATCAACAGTTGGGTTATTGGCGACAGTAGATATGGTGGACTCAGGGGAGGTCTGAGATTTTGGTTCATGGTAGGTCAATTGGTCAATGGTGACAATCTTGCCATTATGAGGGAAAAACATCTTGCGGTGGACTGCGGACGAGACAGCTGACATGGCATAAGTGTAACTACGCCCCAAAAGGATGTTGTAGTCAAGAGGGGCGTAGATAACTTCAACGTCGACACAAACTGTCTTGCCGGCAAGGGTGATAGGACAGTTATGAAATAGGCCAATGGGCTGGGAGGCATGGCCATCCCATGCACGAAGGGTGATGGTGGAAGGGGCCAGTTCAGGGGATCTAAGTTGTTTCCAAACCGAAGCGGACATCACACAGGTGGATGCCCCCTCGTCAATGATGCACCGGGAAATGTTAGCATTCCAGATTTTGACTGAGATTTGGAAAGCTATGGAAGCAGGAAGAGGAGGAGACTCCGACTGATGGGCATTGAAAATAATCAATTGGTCATCTGCTGGATCTATAGTGCCCAGGGCAGATAATAAAGCTTTTCTTTGGGAGGGGCACGACTGGAGGAGTTCCAGCATTGAAATGGAAGCAAGAGATTGGGCCAGCTGATCGACTATGCTAAACGAATGGGCGGCTTGGTCAAAAGCAACATTTCGGCGTAAGGGTCCCTTAGGAATCTTGGTATGAACCTCGGCTTTGGGCGGAGGGATATGCAAGGGACCATAAGTTGTTGAAAGAGGCTTTGTAGAACCTGAAAAAGGTAACTCAGGGACATATGGAGCAGGAGGTTGGGGGTACAGGTGGGACTGAGTGTGAAGGCTAAGGTCGGTGGTTATAGGTTGGTCAGAGTTCATCATGAGGATCTGGTAATCAGAGGTACCAGATGTGCGAGGTTGAGTGGGTACCGGTCCACGAGGTGGTTGCGTAGCCATGAAGCTTGGCTGTGGGAAAGGATTGGTCGTACTCTGTTGTGCATACACCTGCCCCTGTGGGGGTGGGGGCTGCTGTTGCAGGGGTTGAGAAGACAAGGGAGGCAGGAGTGCTAATGTTGTAGGAGTTGGAGCACTAGGTTTTGGATATGGATGATAATGAGGTTGGGTAATAGGGGGTTGGGTAGAAAGAGGAGGCATGCCGGATCCTAGATGCAAGCTACTGGGAGGGGGAGAAGTGCAGGAAGTGGTGCCTCCTCCCCCAGGGAAACCATAGCTCATGGGAGGTTGAGCGGATGGATGAGAGATAGCTCCAACGATATTGTTAGCGGCATGAGGTGCCCCCGGTGCATGGGCATTACCGAGTCTAGGGAGGTCAGGTAGAAAAATATAAACATAACCCGTCTGAGCGTAGATCAGGTCATATTTTAACGCCATTTGGAGGGCAACTTCTTCGGTTTGAGGAAAATGCGATGCGACATCTTTCCCGATAGGTGGCAAGAGAGATATAAGGAACCAGTCCATATAGACACGGTCTTTGAAGGTAGGAGATTGACATAGGCTCTTTCTTTTCCGCCATTCCTGGACATGATCGGATAGGCGGGTCACAGATGATTGACGGAAAGAAGTCAAAAGTTCGATACCAGTGTCATAATGAAGGGGAAGCTGGAAGTAAGATAAAAAAGCCCGGGCAAGAGTAAAAAAGGTGGTATGAGAGGAAGTGGGCTGGTCAACATACCACTTAGAAGCTGCGCTTGTAAGTGTGCGTTGGAACAATCTAAGATGGATGGAATCATCAATAATGGAATGGGATGAACACCACATGTGGAAAGATCGGATATGGTTGGAGGGATCTTCTCCAGCAAGGCCTTCAAACTTGGGAATGTCGGAGGGGAGCTTGGTTGGCATAACAGGCCAAATAACATCGTGGCGGATAGGATCATTGATCAACTGATTGAAATCGGGGAGACTGAGACCTACCATGAAGGGGAGCAAGGGAGCAGTTGAGGTAGGTCCTGTGGTGGTTCCGCTAGTAATAGTCCTACCATTAGAGCCGAGGTGGCCACTAGCGCTAGGCCCTAGACCAGACATGGTGGAGGTAACAAAGGGAGAACCAGAAGTAGGGGAAGAAACCAAAGAATCAGAAGACGGGGGAGGAATAACTCGACGAAGACGGGAAGGAGCAAGTCGACCAATTGGAAACTGAGGGTGAAGGCTAAGAAGTCTCCAGGATAAACGCCTTGGAGGCACAATGATGATGGGAAGAAGAAAAACTGACAAAGGTAGGGCGGTGCAAGATCAAGTGAGTACAATGTCGAAACAAGGGCAGAGAGGTGCAGTGTCAATTTATTTTAAAGTCTTTGCCAGGCGGTGTTAACCAGACTCTTCTTCACTTAGGGTCAGTGTGCGGTGTGTGTTAATTTTAATTTTTAAACCCAGACTTTTTGAGAATAAAATAAAAAGTGTGCTGTGTAACTGAAAATAAATCTACAAAGAACAGTAAATAAGACTAAAATAATAGAAAATTAATAGCTAACAATGCAACAATCTAACCCAAGGAGGCGGGTCTCTCAAAACTAGTCTATAAGAGGAAAAAAATCTAATCAAAACACACTAAAAAGAAGGTCAATAGATCTAAATTTGGGAGGAACAGGGATCTAAAGGAGAAAGCTGCTGAAAAGTGGTGCAGAAAACAACAAAGAGGCAGAGGCAAGATTGCTGTTAAAAAAGAGGAGATCAGCTGAAAATAGAATGGACAAGGAGGTGGCCCTTGAAATGAACCCAAACAAAAATATATGAGGTGTTTTGAAAGGGAGAAGAGCTGATCTGTAGGGATCTAAAAAGGAGGTATCAGATCAGAAAGAAAAAAGGTTGAAACTCTGGAAATTCAGACTTCTGAAACAGAGAAAACTTTCCCACAAAAAGTGGAGGGTACTGAAGCCCTAGGGGATAGATTCCCACTTAGTTGAGTAAAACAGAGCGAGAATAGGTCTAAATGGGTGAAGACAGAGGTTAGACAACCCTGACATAGGTTCAGACGAAACCCAGAAAAATTTCAGAAAAATTCGAGAAAAAAGGCCAGGTCGCAGTTTTTGACCTGTTTTTCGCTCAGGTCGCACTTTTTGGGCTGTTTTCCATGACCTGAAGCTCCATGATGCACTTTTTGGGCAAAAAAGTGTGACCTGCACTTCTGGCACTCTCGGCGGAAGATTTCAGAAAAAAATTCCGTCTCAGCTGCGGTTGATGTCGGTCACCTGCGCAATAGGGCTAGAAACACAAAGAAGTTAAAAATTTGACTGTTTGAGGGTTTTAGAGGTGGAAAGCACCATTAAAATAGGAAAAACAGAAAACTGAAGAGAAACCCTAGGGTCTGAAACAACTAGATATGCAGGAATAGATAAAACGATAGCGGTCGTGAAATAAAACCCGTGTGGAGTCGCCAATTGTTAGTATGAATTTTTTGTCGTAAAAGATCACTTTAGCTATGCATAAAAAATATCCCTAACATCAATTATGGCTACAAAATATCTTTAGAATTGCTGCACAAATTCAGATCTAAGTACAAAAGACATTAAGCAGATAAAATACAACATGGCTCCATGCATCCAATAGACAAGACAAGAAACAATGTTTTTAAAAGAATTTTATATTATATTAAAGAATGGGGCACCTGAGAGGAAAACAAGAAAGGTGTTTTCTGGTTCTCCTCAGTGGGATGGGTTCTTGAAAGTCCTCAGTGTTTCAGATCTAACATTTCTCTCTCTTAGTGGTGTAGAAAAACAAACATGGAACTCAATGGGAGTTCACAAAGCAAAATGGAAAATGGTGACCAATAATAGATCCAGAGTGATCTAATGCAATGAAGGTGACTAATGAATGGGGAAAACCCCCCTATTTATAACAAAATATTGGGGCGGTCTACAATTCGGTGCATGAATAAAATATTATTAATCGAATTCTAGAAGCACCCTTTAGGAATATTTTATTATATTTGTTGGAGGGAAAAGGGTTCTTGACTTGGGTCAATTCCTTTATTTATAAATAATAAATAAATAAATGGTATATTTATCATCTTAGGGGAATGATGGGGATATAATTAAATAAATAATGATTTATTTAATTATTTATGGATGATTTAGTCAAATTTAACTAAGAATATTATTTAAATAATGATTTAAATAACTTGTTCTTAGGAAATAATTAAATAAATAAGGATTTATTTAATTAATTTCTTTGTTTTGGGTTAAATATGACCAAATAAGTTATTTTATATGGTGAAGGCAATTTTACTTAGGGTAAAATTGCTCTTACATGGTGTACTTGGGTTCATCTAATAATAATAGGTTAGATGACCAAAAAAATGGTGTAACACACCATTTGATATGAAAAATTTTATTGGTGGCTAACAGTGGCTCCACTTGGGGATGGTGCCTTCTTGAAGGCATCAAAAACTTCAGACTTGCATTCTCTAGAGGTTGATCAGTGCCTTATCCATTGGGCTGCCTTTTATTCATTTGGATGATCTTTTTTTGCTCTGAAAATATTAGCAGCCATGAAAAATAATGGATTTTCATCAACACAAGCTTTCTACCTACCCAATCTTACTGATCTAACATTTTTTCTTCTTTAGAGTGCACTTAGATTGGCAAACTCTTTTACAACATTTTATTCTTTTGAAAGCATAAAACTAATCTAATTCTACTCCTTATTTCTCCATGAACTCAGATTAAACAATTGAGTCCATATGCTTCTCTACCTAATCTACTAATCTGTTAGGATTAAACAGTCTAGCAGATTTTTATTCACTAATTTCTAAAACAGAAATTTAAAAGCATACAAGTCAAGATTAAACAATCTAACTTGTTGTTGATCCATGGCATAAAAAAAAGAAGTTGCACATAGATATTTTTTACAGAAATTTAAATCAAAATGGAAGGTTTAAGATCTGAAAGTTCTAAGCACAACCTTCTTATTTTTTCAGCTCTGTTTTTTTTAACTTCTATTTGAGTTGTTTCTTCCTTGTTCTCTGGTTCATATTTTGAGCTGATTAGAACCAATTTTACCTCTTTTTTGACTCATAAATTTAAACAGATAGGAGTCACTCTTATTTTGGACACTTAGGTTCAGATTTGAGCATGTTTGAACCTTTAATTTCTATTCTAATCTTCCTAACTGATAAGCCAAGATTAAACTGTTTGGCAAATCAAATTCACTAAGCTATCAGAAGTCAATTTAAAACTAATTATTCATGATTAGGCTGTATGACTAACTAGAAGTGTGTTTTTAGGAGTGGCATTTAAGCTTGCACACTTTCAGATTTATTTTTCTCTTTTTTGGTATGGGGTTGTACCTTTATTGTTTTTACCATCTGCCCTCTTTTCTTTCTTCTATTGTTTTTGTATTTTTTATTTTTCTAACTTTGAATGCAATGATGGGTGGAATATTTATAATGAGAAAAAAGATAAAAATGCTTCAAAACATGACATGGTTCAAGAGAAGTAATGTTTGAGCATCCTGCCATTGACAGGACCCCCAAACAGTTCAGCTCCATTCAACTCTTGCAAGAAAAAGGCATTGTTACTAGCAGCAGAATGAATGAGATAAGGGCCAAGACATAAGTTGTCAAATTTCCCATGCTTGCCCTTGTCTTCTCTCCTTGAGTCCCACTTTAAAAATTTGTCCCCAACATTGAAATTGATAGCCTTTGTTCTTCGATCAAAAAGATTTTTGATGTTGTCTTGCTTCTATAATGCTTTGTTATAAACCTCCTCTCTGGTTTGTTGAAGGTGAATAGTCTGATTTATCCTTCTGATCATGTCATTGTCTTCAGACTGAACCTCTTGAATCAACTTCATAACTGGTACACCAAGGCTTGTAGGAAAAATTGCATCTGTACCATACACAAGCTGGTAGGGTGACATTCCAATAGATTTCTTCAATGTCAATCTGTCAGCCCAAAGTGCATGCACTAGTTTTGTGTGCCAAGACTTCTTGTTGTCCTCCAACAGCTTCTTGATTATGTTCACCAAAATCTTGTTTGAGGATTCTTCTAGTCCATTACCTTGAGGGTAATAGGCCGTGGAATGACCCAATGTAATCTTATATTTGTGACAGAACTCAACCATCTTCTTTGATCCAAATGTTGCTGCATTATCAGTGATGATATTTCTAGGACAACCAAATCTAGAGAGGATATTAGTCTCCATGAATTTTATAATGACTGATTCATTGGCTTGCCTAGAAGGGATGGCTTCTATCCATTTGGTGAAGTAGTCTGTGGCAGTGAGAATCCATCTATGCTAGGCAGAGGAAGGTGGATGGATTTCTCCTATGAATTCAAGTCCCCACTGTTGAAAATGAGCTTCAACAGTGATTGGATGCAGAGGTAAGGGTAGCAGCTTCCTTTTGCCTTCAAAAATTTGACATTTATGACAGGCAACTATCATCTTGTGTACATCAAGAAAGAGAGTGGGCCAATATTAACCAGCCCTTAGGATTTTGTTGGTTGTTGTCTTCCGGTAGAGGTGGCCTCCACATTCTCCTTCATGGAATTCGAGCTTAACCTTCTCTGCATCATACTCAAGCAAACATTTAAGCAATATCCCACTTGCATTTTTCCAATAAATACATTTATCTATAATGCAGTAGTTTACAGCTTTTAACTTTAGAAACCTTTCCTTTTTTTTTGATAAACTAGGAGGTGTGTTCAAATTAAGCAAAACATACAGAATATCAGCATACCAAGAGGAATTCATAAAATGGTCTTCAACAATGGGAGTTGAGATTTCCTCTTGATCATCCAAAGCATTTATCATATTAATATCAAGAACTTCAAAATTTGATTCAACCATTAATCTATCTAGACCTTGGCCTTTGATGAGTTTAGTGAGCTTTATCTCTAAATCATATTCAAGAATAACCACAATCCACTTACCTCTCTTACCATCTAGGTCCTGTGTTAGAATGTCTTTCACAACTGAATTTGGGACAAAGGAAATGATGTGTGAGTGTAAGATGTATACTCTGAAGTCCTTTAAAGCTTTGACCAAAGCAAAAGCTTTCTTTTCCATAATGTTGTACTTCAGAGGGGCATCTCTCAAAGCCTTGCTAAAGAATGCAATAGGCTTCTCTTGTCCTTGTGGATTTTTCTGTAAAAACACTGTTACCGATGAAATAGGTAACCTGACCTCAAAACGGGAACTCTAACCCAAAAAGACTCAAAAACATGAAAAAACACCCCAAAAACAAAAAAAGTGTATTCCAGAACGCACTTGGTTTTTTTTTAAGGTCAAATTTCAACATTTTATAAAATTATGCTAAAAACAAAATTGTTTCTTGAACAAAGGATTGAAAAAACACCCTCAAAACAAAACCAGTTGATGTTGGAATAACCAAAAAAAAAAAATTGTCATATTTTTGACATTTTTAAAAATAGAAATAACATTTTTAAATTTTTAAAATTCAAACATTAAAAAAAAACTAAAATTTAAGAAAAAAAATAAATTTAAAAAATAAAAACATTTTAAAGCTTAAAATTTAAAAATATATAGGAATAAAAAATAAAAATAAAAACAAAATAAAATTTTTAATTCAAACATTAAAAAAACATAAAATTTAAGAAAAAAAAATAAAAATTAAAGATTAAAATTTCAAAATATATAGAAATAAAAATAAATAAATAAAAAGAAAATAAAAATATTAAATTAAAAAGAAAAACAAGTTAAAAAAAAGAAAGAAATTATAAAAAATAAAATATAGAAATTAAATTTAAAAAAGAAAAAGAAAATGTTTATTAAATTAAAAAAAAATTAAATTAAATTTTAAAATAAAAAATTAAATTTAAAGAAATATATTAAATATTAATAGATTTAAAACTTTAAAATAAAAATAAAAATAAAAAAAGCATTATTGAAATTAAAAGTAAAAAAATGAAAAATTAATTAAAAAAAAAAGAAAAAAAATACAATAAAAATATTAAATTTAAAGAAATATATATTAAAAAAAACAAATAGATTTTAAAAAATATATTAAATTTAAATTATAAAAAAATATTATATATATATATATATATATATATATATATATATATATATATATATATATATATATATATATATAAACAAAGATAATATATATATATATATATACAAACTTAAATTAAAAAATATATATATATATATATATATATATATATATATATATATATATATATATATATATATTAGATTTTATTAAATTAAAAAAAATGTTAATATTAAAATAACAAATTAAATTAAAAAAAAAATATTAAATTTTTTTTTCTAAGTAAAAGTAATCTATTAACAGCAGAAATAGTATACATCGGGTCGAGGCCTTATCATTGCCCAGGTTTGTGGCATTTCAAACATACAAAAATAGATTTTAAGACTGCCCTGTAAGAGGGAAACCAGTCTGAAGAAACTACTGAGTAATTCCCACGCAGGGGAGCGAGATACTTAGAGTGCTGGACACTGGGATTAGCCAAAACAAAACCAAGATTTGGAACAGCGGGATAATAAAAAACATGTCCGTTAGAGAGGGCAGAAACGGAACAAAAAAAACCAGAACTGAGGAACGAAACTACCCATCAGGAGAAACTTGGTCGACCCTGCACCAATATTCGTCCGGCTCGCCACGTTCATTGTACAGGTCAGCGACAGAGTGGATCACCTTTCCGGAGGGAGGAGGGACCACCTGTTCCTCATGGCCATGCCCCATGACGCCCTGCATAGCATCCATATTTCCGCTGGGCTGCCCCACAGTGTCCTGAAGCGCCTGTTCCTACTCAGCATTGCTGAAAGTACCCTGCCCATCAGTTGAATTCTGGTGCGGCTCGATCTGGGGCTCCTCAAGAAACATGACAGAGATAGTAGCAGTAACTCTCGGTCGGTTGAGGGTGCAATCGAAAGAGAAGAGAGCAGTGCGAGACTGAGTCGGGGCGGAGTCGAGAGTGTCCAGCTTTCGACCCGAACGGAGAAGACGACCCCGGAGAAGAGTAGGAAGGTTGTCTGAGGGGGCAGAAGACTCAGAAGGCGAGCTAGGGGTAGGAGGTGTGCACCTCACTTGGCGCCTGGTGGTACCTCTGCTACAGCACATTTTGTGCCTGAGGCGAGGCATGATTTCAGCAGAGATGGGGCGAGAGAGCCAAGGAACCGGAGAGATGACAGAGGACAGAGTCGAATGGGAATTAAGAGCGATAGAGGCAAGCATACAAGAACCAGAGAGTGAGAGATGGAGGCTTTCACCAAGCTCCAGGCAGCAGTTTAAGTTGCACCTCTTACCAGTGACTATGCGCACGCTTGCAGTCCCAGCTCCCGGGCTACACCATCAAGTCACCGGCGACGGAGAGGTGTTCGGCTCAAAGAGAGGATCCATGATTATGAACTGGTAGGCCTTGCAATAGTGGAGCGCCTGCAATGAATTTTCATAAATGAGAGCCAGAGGACGAGCCATATCACTGCAGGCGAAAATGCATCAAGGTGCGCCCAGAGTGAATGCAATTAAACGCAGAATGAGCATATTTAAGATATGGATGTTGTTCTCCATGAGGGATGGTAGGTGGCCTCCCGTCCGGCTAGACCCCCATCCCATCAACTCCAGCGCTATCAGTAACACCCGCATCCGGGAAAAAAAATATTAAATTTTAATAAATAAATGAATAAACAAATAAATTTTGAAATAAAAATTAAATTTTAAATATAAAGAAAAAAAATCATTGTTAAAATAAAAAGTTAAAAAACTTTAAAAATCAATTAAAATTGAAAAATTGAAAAAAATATATTAAATAAAAAATAAAATAAAAAACAAAGTAATTTGAAAATATTAAGTTTAACTTAAAAAAAATCTAGTTTTAAATACACAATTTTAATTGAAATAAAAAATATATAAAAATTTTATGTAATTAAAAAAATAATAATAAAAAATTAAAAAATTAAAAAAAATATATATATATTTTTTTTCTGAATAAGACTAATTCTATTAAGTAAAGAAATACAGTACATCCAAAGCTTGCGTAACAGCGAAGAAAGAGAGCAAGGGAGCCGGAAATGATGGAGTATCAACCTCGGTCCCAAAGAACATCCACGACATAAGCAAAAGATAACAAGATGAACATAAAACAAAGAACATGACTACGGAGCTGATCCAGAATGGGTAGAATCTCCCAATCGACATTTTTTCCCTTTCTTTTTACTGACTGTGACCCAGCCATTGAGAGCTGGCTGGACAGGAACCACCTGCAAACTATTCTGCAGAGAAGGAGTCGTCTCCTTATCTGAATCTGAGGATGAAGACTCATGTGTGCGCTTCTACGAAATCGGAGGAGCCACCGGGTCTACTGGGCTTGCTGGGGGCACACCCCTCGGGGGGTCCTGATTCTCTTCTTCCACGTCAATGTCCTCCTCATCAGAGCTAGAGGACTCTAAATCATCCATAGGAGGTCTATCACAAGGTTTCCAACTCTTTGATTTGGATTTGCGGGTGATGTTCTTCTTTTTGTTGAAGAATGTTGTGCATGTGTTCTGGAGATGCCCCGTCTGATGGCAATGACGACACCTGAAGGCTGTGTTCTCATAGTCCAAAGTTTGCGTCCAATGGAAGTCCCCGACTTTGAGGATGATCTGATCTGGCAACCCTTTGCTGATGTCTATTTCTGCGCAAATTCTGCCAAAGGTATATATTCCTTTCTCCCCCCTTGAGGTATCTGTTGCCAGAAAGCGGCCTAAGGTGTCCCCGATACTTTGAAAAACAGCGAAATGCCATAGATGCGCAGGAAGATTTGGTAGCCTGGCCCAGATAGGAAGCTTGGAGATAATCGCGGAGGAGGGGTCAAAGTCTGGGAACCAGGGGGTGAGGAAAAGTCCCGCTGATCCCCAGAACCAGGGGCCTCCCGTTAAGGCTTTCTGGTAATCTTCGTTGAGGGCAAAGGCTACAATAAAGAAGCCTTTCGAGAAGAAGAAGACTTTGCAGTTGTTGGTCCAATTGGAGTGTATCCATTGGTATAGATCAGCAGTGCGGGGCCATAGGCCGTTAAATCTGCAAATGAGGGCTGTTTCTGCAAAAGTCTGGTATTGATCATCCAGAGATGGATGAGAGATTTCAATGGCAGGGGTTTCCTCCATTTTGTCCACCAAGAGGGGTTTGGGAGCCTCAGCAGATTGAGCAGACTTCTTGGCAGGCTATGCATGTACCGCGTCTCTATAGGAAAAACCTTTGGGGGCCGAGGATTTCCCAACTGCACCTCCCCTTAGTCGAAGTGATAGGATCACTGTGGCATTTCTTTCAATATTATAGAAGGAAAGAGGCAGATTGTTGTCAAGCTGCTTACCTGCAAAGAGGAGCCGCATAAGAGAGTGAGGGATCCGCAACCTCTGTTCGAGTATCTTTGAGAGATGGCGCCCTGTGTAAGACAGCTGGACCCTAAGGAGCAGGGTTTTACCTGTCAGAAGAATGATTTGTATCTGAAAAGTTGCATGCTGGAGATGAATAGGATCTCTGCTGCCAGAAGGATGAATCGAGGTTGAAACAGGGAGAGTACGGGCCTGCAGAGTTAGCTCCAGATCCTGGCTATACTGCTGCTGCATGTGGAAGAGCGCGATAGTTGCCAAGGGTAGGAATCTGCAGGGAAAAGCATAGAGGAAAGAGAGCCGGCAGCTCAAAGAGGAAGAGGCCAGAACACTCCAGCTTGCCGTCGCGCAGTTGGATGGCCAAATAGTAATGGCAGCCAAAACCGTCTCACGCTGAGGGGCCGATGCACCGAGGATCCCTGCCCTCTTTCTCCACGTCGCCCACCAGTTCTGCCATGGCACCCAGTCTAAAGGCCAGCGTCTTGTACAGTATCTACGCTCGGCATGTCTGCAGGGGGCACAAGTGAAAACCTCCGCAGGAAGACGGTCCGGAGCCCCAGGTACCGTTCCAGCTTTCTCATGGCTGCAAAATGACAAGGGCCCATGTCTTCACCTCGCATATACCTTCCAGCGTGCAGATCCATGGCTGCACCCCCAGGTCGGCTTGAACCAGCGAGCGGCGGCGGCGACGATTGGGAACTGAAACCCTAGGGTAAGTGAAAAAACGCCCGCGCTCTCCATCATTCTCCTGCACCGAGAGCATATGGTACTTGTTAGCCACCTATTCATCTGCCTTCACTATGTTAAATAACTTATTAAAAAAAAAATATTAAATTCAAATAAATAAATAAATAAAAATACAAAATTTACTAAATTTTAAAAAATTAAATGAAAAAACTAAACATAAAATTCAATAATAATAAAAAAATATGAAAAAAAAAACCAACTAAATAAAAAAAAAATACAAAATTTAATAAAAATTATTAACAAAATTTAGAAAAAAAATTAAAAACAAAAAAATGAATAAAATTTAAAAAAAGAATTAATAAAAAAAAAAAAAAAACAAATTAAATTTAAAATATAAAAATTAAATTAAAAAAAATAAAAAATTTAATTTTTTTGAAAAAAAAAAAATTTAAAAAAAGTCAAATTAAAAAAAAAAAAAAAATATTAAAAATTAAAAAAATTAAAAATAAAAAAGAATTTTTTGATTGTGGTGGCGTCGCCAATCAGCCTCCCACCCAAGTGATGGCAGAGGTCGACTGCTAGGTGGGAGGTTGATTCCGAGAATCGCCCTCCCGCGGCAGGAGGCCGATTCCGGGAATCGCCCTCCCGCGGCGGGAGGCTGATTTCGAGAATCGCCCTGAGGCCGATTCTGGGAATCGCCCTCCTGCGACGAGAAGGCGATTCCCGAAATCTGCCTCAAGGCGATTCCCAGAATTGGCCTCCCTCGGTGGGAGGGTGATTCCCGGAATCGGCCTGAGGACGCAGGAGGGCGATTCATCGGCCTCCCGCAGCGGGAGGGCGATTCTCGGAATCGACCTCAAGGCGATTCCCTGAATCGGTCTCCCGCCGTGGGAGGGCGATTCCCGGAATCGGCCTCCCGCCGTGGGAGGGAAATTCTTGGAATCAGCGGGAGGGCGATTCCCAGAATCGGCCTCTCGCGGCGGGAGGGCGATTCTCGGAATCGACCTCTCGCAGAGGGAGGACGATTCCCGAAATCGACCTCCCACGGCGGGAGGGCGATTCCCGGAATCGGCCTCTTGGCCAGGTGGCGGTGGAGGTCGGCCGCTGGGCGGGCGGGGGGCTGCAGCTGGCCTCCGTCGCCACCTGGGCGGGAGGTCGACTGGTGGCGCCACCACGATCAAAAAATTCTTTTATTTTTTTATTTTTTTAAATTTTTAATATTTTTCTTTTAATTTGATTTTTATTTTTTATTTTTTTTAAATTCAAAAAATTTAATTTTTTTTTAATTCAATTTTTTTTATTTTAAATTTAATTTGTTTTAATTTTTTTTTTGTTTTTTTTTTTAAATTTTGTTTTTAAATTTAATATTTTAGATTAATTATTTTTTAAAATTTAAAATTTATTCATTAAATTTATTAAATTTTAATTTAATTTAATTTTTTTTTTTAAATCTTTTAATTTATTTGGTTTTTTATTTTTAAAATTTATAAATTGTTTCATTTAAAAAAAAAACAACAAATTTATGGATATTTGTTTTTTAATTATTTGCACGTGGTTTTTTTCATTTTTTTGTTTTTTAATGATAGTTTTTTTTTATTATAATTCTTTTATTTTAATTTTCTTTTTCAATTTTAAATTTTGTTTTTCATGTTAATTTTAAAATTTGTATTTTTGTTTCCTTATTATTATTATTTTTTTAATTTAAATTTTTAAATTTAATTTTTTCCTTTTTGTATTTTATTTTTTTTTATCTAAATTTTAATTTTGTAATTTAAATTATTTTTAAATTTTCTATTTTAGATTTTTTTTTTTTAATTAGATGGATTTTTTTAATAACTTAGAAAAAAAAAATTGATGTTTTTTTTTTTTTAAATTTTGTTAATTTTTTTCTTTCTTTAAATTATGTGTTTTTTTTTCAAATTTTGTCATTTCTTTTGATATAATTTTTGAATATTTTTGTTTTGTTTTGTTTTTTTTTGTTTAATTTTTTTTTATTTTTACGAGTTAATTTTTCTTTTTTTTACATTTTTATTGGTTTTTTATATTGTTTTTATATATATTTTTTTATCTAAGTTTTGTGTTTTATTACCAACATGAAAATCACCACTCTAAAAAAAAAGGTTGATGTTGCATCAATACGTTTCAAAATTAGCATGAAAGTCACCGCTCTAAAAAAAAAAAAGTTGATGCTGCATCAATACGTTTCAAAATTAGCATGAAAAACACTAACATTTTAAAACAAATATTCATACTTCATAAATAAAAATATTAGAGTGTCAAAAATGTGCTAAAAAAAAGAGGTGATTCTGCATCACCACTTTTCAAAATCGGGTGCTTTTTATGCTACCAAAAAAAAGTAGGTAACAGTGCGGTTACCTATTTCATCGGTAACATTGTTTAAAAGGACAATAACTATTGTATGTTCTGATACAAATGAAAAAATATAAAAATCTTTTGAAAAATCAGGACTTATTAGAACCGGTGTTTTGGTTAACACTTTTTTCACCAGCTCAAAGGAATTCTTTGCTTCCAAGGTCCATTTTACCCCTTGCTTCTTTTTCAGCATGTTTGTAATGTTCCTAGGAGCTCAACCAAGTTAGGCATGAACCTTCTCAAGAAATTAATCTTTCCAATGAAAGATTGGAGTTCCTTGATGTTTCAAGGATGAGAGATTTCCAATATGGCCTCAATCCTCTTTGGATCTATCTTAATACCCTCTTCTGAAATAATGTGCCCAAGAAGTTTACCTTCTTGGAGACCGAATAGTGTTTTCTTTGGGTTTAAAGATATCCCAAATTTTTTGCATCTCTTGAAAACTGTTCTCAAATGTGCTAAGTGCTCTTCATCTGTCTTTGAAAAAAAGGTCACATCATCAAGGTAAATAATGATGAAGTAGCCCAATTCCTCCGAGAATGCTATGTCCATGGCTCTCTGCAAAGTAGCACCAACATTCATTAGACCAAAGGGCATTTTCACATAAATGAAAGTGCCCCAAGGTGTAGTAAAGGTTGTCTTTAATTGATCATCAGGATGAACTAAAATCTGATTGTATCCTGAATAGCCATCAAGCAAAGAAATTCTTTTTGAACCAACTACCCTTTGTAAAATATGGTCCATCTTGGGTAAAGGGTTGGTGTCCTTCAATGAAGCTTTGTTTAAGTCTCTAAAGTCTATACAAAGCCTAATCTCTCCTTTTTTCTTCCTAACTGACACCAGATTAGACATCCACTCAGAATATCTAATAGGGACAATAATACCAACTTCATACATTTTCTTGATTGTTGGAAATGTTGTCATTTATGGCAAAGGAAGTAGCAAAGAAGGAGCATTTGAAAAGAAACAAGGCAAACAGGGAAGCAAGGAGTAGCATTAAACAAGAAGCAAAGATAGTAACAAAGAGATAGCAAAGGCAGCAAAGAGACCAGCAGAAAGAGAAAAGAAGCAAAGAGGAAGCAAGGCAGATAAGGAAATAAGGCAACAGACAATGCAGAGACAGTGAATAGAAGTAGAATGCATAATTGAAGCAGAATTGTCTAGAGACAGAGTAGGAGAAAAAGGCCATCGAATAGAAAATAATAAGTGAATGGTAATCTGTGATAAGGAATAAGTGAATGGTAATCTGTGATAAGTAAGAAATCCATTGAAGGAATTAATGGTTGCAAAGATATGATGAATGTAGCGAAGATTATAATTGCGATGGACCATAGTACAGTGATCAGCTTGCGGAATCAAGAACTTGAATGTGCAGTTAGAAGCGGAACTGTGACAGGATAGAACTCTGAACATGCAATGGAAGGTTGATATATTATATATATCATAGCAGAATTGAAGACAGAGTGACATTGTGTTGTGTCGAGGTTGGAAGGCAGCAACTGGTGTAAATAAAGTATGTTAAAAGACTCAAACGAAATTGTGAAAAAACCGTTAAACTTAGCAATGGAACTGTAATAAAAGGCAAAACCTTAAAGCGCAACTTAATTATAATAATACATTGAAAAGGCGACTGAACCCTGCGTGGAAGAGCGGAATCGTGATTGAGTGAACAATGAAGGCAGTTTATGGTTTCCATCGCACTGCCTATGCAGAGCAAGCAGTATTTCCTGGTTGAGGAGCGTTTCCATAGAGTGCTCGACACACGTCCCTGTATGACTTCACAAAACCGCTTACCACTGCGCGCCATCGCGCGTTATCGTTCGACCCAGGATGCCCAACGATATTGATATATACCGTTGATCTGGGAAGATGCCATTGGACGGCGGCTGTGTTCAGAAGGTGCACGAAGAATAACACAAGTATGGCATGCCATCGCGCGTTATTGCCCGTGCAAGTTTCCCAAGCGATATTCGTCGGATTGGATGTTGTGGCGCAATGGAACGTGAGCCCTTTGATCGGGTTTATTGTTAGCAATGGGCCCCAGTTTTAAATAATATTGATTAAGTCGTCAATTATGCATGTGGGGCCGGATCCAAAGGTCTATTTTAAAAAGGACATTTGATAAAAGTGTAGATTATTAATATTTAATTATCAAAGGGTGTGAATAATATTTATTTATCAAATTCTCGAATTTGATAAATAAAATTCCAATAAAAGAAAGTAAAACCATCAGCGGCACGTTAATATTACTTAACCTTGGCTATAGTATTATTTGGCAGAGAAAAAGATTACCTTTGGGACATTTCGTGCATGGAAGAACGAAGATTGGATTTTCAATTTGGATTGGTTCGAATTTTAATATGAATACCATTGGTAGTTGGATGGTTTTGACTCATGGTTTTACTAAAGGCAAAAACTATATAAGGAGAAGACGATTATTGTACAAGTGGTGCGCATCGTAAGGGTCGTGAATGAATAAATTTCTCTAAGGAATATTTGTATGGGCGAACTTTGTTCTTAACTGATAAATCTGAAACTACGATGCACCCATGGATATAATGATCTGACAATGATGAATCTCTGGTTTGAACGACGGACGAAATCATGAAGAACTGGTGTGAGTGTACTGAATGAATAAATCTGGTGGCCTGCAAGGTATGTTGTGTGGAAACTGGTGGATCCAGTATGAAAATTGATGAAACGTGGTCCGCAGTGGTGCCGAGGGTCGAAGCCTTCAGTGAGGGGGTTGTAGCTCCCTTCCAGTGGTAGCTGGTAAACGAGAACAGGGGGTTGTATCTCCCTTCCCGGAAAGGTTGGTAAACGAGAGAAGGTTGTAGCCTTCTGCAGGTGGGTCCCTGCGTGCTGGTATAAGTCTGCGCCAGCATAAAATTGTAAGAAGTTTTCTTTATAATAAATATTGAAGGCTGAGATAACAGCAGCGGTGGTTTTCTCCCGAATTGGGTTTCCACCTTAAATCCTGGAGTTCATATGTGTTGTTTATGTTTGATGGTTTGTTCTGTTATTTCTGTTCATGCTTACTGCTTATCTGATGAATAAATGATGCAATGATCTAAGTAAAGACATAATAAGATCTCTGGACATACAAGTTGGATGCAGTAATGTAACATATGGTTTTAAGAGAAAGAAAAAGTAAAAATTGTCAGTCAGCTCTAAATACTGATTCACCCCCCCCTCTCTCAGTATTTTTCCCAACAATTGGTATCAGAGCAGGTCCTTCTGAAAAAGCTTAGCCACTAGAAGGAAGATCAAGCAAGATGAGCAATCAAGATGGAACAGCATCTATCAGGCCTCCGCTCTTTAACGGAAACAATTTAATCTTCTGGAAAACAAGGATGAGATCCTATCTTCAGTCTCTGGGAGCAGAGGTATGGGAAATTGTTGAAGGAGGATATCAATATCCAGCTGCAGTACCAACAGATCCGACGGAAAGAAAGAATTATGAAACAAATGCAAAGGCGGTCAATGCTCTATTAGGAAGTCTAACTGAATCAGAATTTGTCAAAGTCATGCAGCTGAATACAGCAAAGGCAATATGGGACAAAATCATTCTAAGTTATGAAGGTGATGCAAAGGTAAAAAGTGCTAAACTCCAAACTCTCAGAATTCAATATGAGAATCTAAAAATGGATAATGAGGAGATCATTGCCAATTTATTTTTACGTCTTGATGATATTGTAAATTGTATGAGAAATCTGGGAGAAACAATAACCAAATCTACTTTGGTTGAGAAAGTCTTAAGATCACTAATGACAAAATTTGAGTCAAAAGTTTCTGCTCTTGAAGAAAAGTAGGATCTTCAAAATCTTACTGTGGTGCAACTTCATGGCATACTAACTGCATATGAAATGAGAAGAGGAGGACCATCTGAAGTCAAAGAAGTAGTCTTTAGAACTTCTACAAAAGGGAAGGAAGTACAAAAAACAAAAGGATCAGGATATATCTCAGAAGAAGATGAGATAAACTTTGTAAAGAAACTTCAACTTGGCACAGGACAGTTCAGAGGTAAGCTTCCTTTCAAATGTTTTGATTTTGGAAGAGTTGGTCATTATGCTGTTAAGTGTCCTTATAAAGAAACACATAAAAAGGGGAAGGAAGTAGCAAGAAGGAATAAGAATTGTTTTAGCACTAGAAAGAGTTACTATACTCATGAAGAAAGTGATGGGCTATCTGATAGTGGGGAAGAATGTGAACAAGATCTTAGACTTCTCATGGCATTTGAAAAAGAATCTAGAGAAGAAAATGATACTTTTTTGGATGCTCTAGAAGACAGTAATTTTCTTGATGAAAAAAATAAACTCAAAATTTGCTTAGAAGAGAGTAAAATAACCATAGAAACTCTAAAAAATCAGCTTGAAGAAAAAGAGAAACACAATGAGAAATTAGAGTGTGAATCTTAGATTTTCTAAAGGATCTGAAACCTTAGATGATATTATCAAGGTACAACGTTCTCCTCTTATAAAGATAGGTCTTGGATATATCGGAGATTCTTCTCAAGCTTCAGCACCAAATTATCTAAAAACAGTTACAGCTGGTTTACAACATGCTGCCACTCAGCAAGGAAATAAAGAATATTTACAGGTAAAGCATGATCATCTCAATTCAAAGAACACTAACAGGAATGTCTTTCAAAGAAACACCAATCAACAGGTAAATTCAAGTAGAAGATTTTATGATCACAATTTTGGTCATAAAGTTGTTCAATGTGTTGCATATAAAAACATCATGACAAGAGAAGAAAGAAAGAAAAGGATTGATATTGAAACAAAGAAGAATACTTATAACAAATTTTCTCCTCTTCAAAATGAAGTTGAATGTGCTTATTGCAATAAATTTGGCCATGAAGAATCTAAATGCAGGAGCAAAGTTCAGCCAAAAGAACATGTTCCTTCAAGCTCCAAAGTATGGAAAAAGAAGGAATTACAGGTTGAAAATTGTGGCATAGTGTTATTTGCAGAAGATGAAGAAAACCAATGGTACATTGATAGTGGATGCTCAAGACACATGACAGGTGACAAAAACAAACTTCTAGCATATAGTGCTTTAGGAAAAGAAAATAATGTTACATTTGGAAATGATACTCCTGCGGTCATTAAGGGAAAAGGGTCTGTTTTTCTAAAAGAAAAGGTGAAATCTAATGAAGTGATGTATGTGGATGGATTAAAGCATAACCTGTTAAGTGTAAGTCAAATGTGTGATCAAGGAACTGAAGTTGTATTTAGTTCAAAAGAATGTGTGGTACGTGATCTTGATACAGGTAAAACAATTATAAAAGGAAAAAGAACTCCAAGCAACCTGTATGTATTGAAGAACTGCAAAGAAAAATGTTACTTGAGTAAATATTCAGAAAACTGGCTATGGCATAGAAGGTTGGGGCATCTGAGCTTCTCTCAAATCAACAAATCAAGCAGACTTAAAGCTATTCGTGATCTTCCCAATATTACTCTACCTGAAAGTATCATATGCAAATCTTGCCAATTCGGTAAGCAAACCAGAGTGCAATTTAATGCCAATGAAGGATCATCAAGTAAGCCTCTTTAACTCATTCATACTGACATATGTGGACCTATGAGGAAAAATTCACCACGTGGAGAACAATACTATATCTTATTTATTGATGATTTCTCTAGAATGTGTTGGATTGGGTTGATTAAACACAAAGATGAAGCATTTGAGAAATTTCAGATCTTCAAAGCACTGGTTGAAAATTAATTAGATCTAAAAATCAAGTGTCTTAGATCTGATCGAGGAGGAGAATATACATCCAATGAATTCCTTGAATTTTGTGAACATGGCATAAAAGACAATTTTCTGTAGTTGGCACTCCACAACAGAATGGCGTAGCAGAAAGAATGAACAGAACAGTTCAACAAATGGCTAGAGCTATGCTTGATGATTCCGAAACACCTGACACATTTTGGGGAGAAGCAACACATATAGCAGTAAATATTCTTAACAAGGCACATGTTCGTGTAAATAGTGATAAAACTCCATATGAACTCTGGTATGGTAATTCTCCCACTCTATAAAGGAAGCAAATGTTTTATCAAAAATAATGATGAAAAACTTGGCAAGTTTGAACCCAGAGCAGATGAAGGAATATTTCTTGGTTACTCCTCTACGAGTAGGGCATACAAATGTTACAATAAAATACTTCAGAAGATTGTTGAATGTATAGATGTTGTTATTGATGAGTCTCCTGCAGCTCCAAAAGAAGAAAAACAAACAACAAATGAAGACGATGATGATGACATATATCCTTCTACATCAAATAGTAATGATACAAACAGTGAACCCAGTGAAGAACCCGAAGATGATTTGTCTGAAAAGGCTCCATCCAGATATGTTCAAAAGAATCATCTAGAATCTCAAATTTTGGGAGAAAAGGGATCAGGTGTACAAACAAGAAGGACTCTTGTGGGATCTTCTAGCAATCTGGAATTTCTGTCCACTATTGAACCTCACAATGTCAGTCAAGCTAGCAAAGATGAATGTTGGATTCAAGCCATGAATGAAGAGCTTGATCAAATTGAAAAGAATCACACTTGGGAATTAGTACCAAGACCTCATGACAAAAATGTCATTGGAACTAAATGGATATTGAAAAACAAGTTAAATGAGAATGGGGATGTTATAAGAAATAAAGCTAGACTTGTTTGCAAGGGGTATGCTCAACAAGAAGGTATAGACTTTGAAGTAACCTTTGCTCCTGTAGCCAGACTTGAAGCCATAAGAATGTTCTTTCTTTTTCAAGCTTCCAACAAATCAAAGTTTATCAAATGGATGTTAAATCTGCTTTTCTAAATGGTGATCTAGAAGAAGAAGTTTAAATAGAACAACCAGAAGGATTCATTTTGGGAAATGATGAAAAACTTGTTTGTAGACTTAAAAAGGCTCTATATGGTCTCAAACAAGCTCCAAGGGCATGGTACTATCGTCTTGACAAACATCTTCATCAACAAGGATTTTCAAAAGGGTCTGCTGATAGTAACTTATACACAAAAGATGAAAATGAAAAACTATTTATTGTGGTTGTATATGTTGATGATATCATTTTTGGAAGTAATGAAGAGTCTATGAGTCAGAAATTTGCTTCTGATATGCAGCAAGAATTTGAAATGTCTTTGCTTGGGGAACTAACATTCTTTCTTGGCTTGCAAGTGCAATAAGAAATAGATGGCATATTCTTATCACAAGCAAAATACCTTAAGCAAATCCTGAAGAAGTATGGCATGGAATATTGAAAACCTGTAAGTACACCAATGATAACCAGATGTAATCTCAGTTCTAATGATAATTCCCCCACGATGAATCAACTAGAATACAGATCTATGATAGGAAGTCTACTTTATCTCACCGGGACAAGACTAGACATCATGCATGCAGTTGGGATTGTTGGACGATTCCAAGCTAATCCAAAAGAGTCTCATCTTCAGGCTGTGAAAAGAATATTCAAATATCTACAAGGAACTCAAGACTTTGGACTATGGTATCCAAAGAATGTTGATCTTACTCTTCATGCATACACTGATGCAGATTGAGTTGGAAGTTTTGATGATCGAAAAAGCAGTAGTGGTGGTGCATTCTATATGGGGTCTCGGTTAGTATCTTGGTTTAGAAAGAAGCAAAGATCTATTGTCTTATCTACAGCAGAAGCAGAATATGTGGCTGCCGCATCATGTTGCACTCAAATTCTTTGGATAATGCAAACCTTACAAGACTTTCAAATCAAATGTTCACCTCCTATCTCCATTATGTGTGATAATACAAGTGCCATCAGTATCTCAAAGAATCCTGTTATGCATTCCAAGAGCAAGCACATTCCCATCAAATATCACTTCTTACGTGAACAAGTGCTTGAACAAAAAGTGAAATTGGAGTATGTTTCCTCCAAAGAACAAGTTGCTAATATATTTACCAAACCTCTACCCAGGGAAGCATTCGAATATCTCAGACAGAAACTGGGAGTAGTCTCTGCCATGCAGAGGATCAGGTCTACTTAAATACAAAAGATTAAATTGGTTGTGAGGTGTTGTTAGGCATCTCTGAATGCACAGGCTAAGGGGGAGCATTGGTCATATGAAAAGGATGAATTGTTGGTCATATTATGTTTGAAGATGCAGCATGATCTTAGGGGGAGCATGGAATTGTCGGTTCAAAGGATCTTGATCAAACTCCTTGCCATTGATGTCAAAGGTGGAGGAAAAGAAACAAAGGGCTTCTATAAGACCATCAGAGGAAGATTATTGCCATCAGTGCCAAAGGGGGGGATTGTTGGAAATGTTGTCATTGATGGCAAAGGAAGTAGCAAAGAAGGAGCATCTGAACAACAACAAGGCAAACAGAGAAGCAAGGAGCAGCATTAAACAAGAAGCAGAGATAGTAATAGAGAGATAGCAGAGGCAGCAAAGAGACCAGAAGAAAGAGCAAAGAAGCAGAGAGGAAGCAAGGTAGATAAGGAAATAAGGCAGCAGACAACGCAGAGATAGTGAATAGAAGTAGAATGCATAATTGAAGCAAAATTGTCCAGAGACAGAGTAGGAGAAAAAGGCCATCGAATAGAAAATAATAAGTGAATGGTAATCTGTGATAAGTAAGAAATCCATTGAAGGAATTAATGGTTGCAGAGATATGATGAATGTAGCAAAGATTATAATTGTGATTGTTATGAATATTTTATTAATTATTAGTTAGATATAGTGATATTAGGTTTTGTTAACTGAAAGGGCATGATCAAAGATCATGCCTCTTCGCCAAGGGACACCTTGAGGCTATTTAAAGCCTAGGCGATCCCTCATTGTAATCATCTCATCTTTCATCATTAATAATATATATTTATCAAGTTTTACCAGAGTTTTTACACTCCATTGGTATCGGAGCCATCGCTCTTCAGGATCCGTGTGATCACCCAGGAATTACAGAATTCCAGAATTGCAATTCCAGAATTGCAGATTTTTTTTAAAAACAAGTGCAGAATTACTTTCCGAACTGTTCAGCAGCCATTTCAGAAATTTAAATTCTGCAATTGAAGACGCCAGCAGTGACACAAATCTAATTTTAAGTTCTGAGGTTACTCATTGGTATTTGAGGTTACCCCGCATCTCCACCATCAGGTTAAAGAATTTGGACGGAAATTTCAGAAATTTTTAAACCAAGTACAGAATTTCGGTGCACCTCAGATTACTTTGAAACTGTGGACAGGTTCCATTACAGTGGACAATCATCACTTGTGAAGATCGTTCACCGTCGACCCATTTCCGGAATTTCCCGGTCATTGCTAATTCCACGAGGTGATTTACGTCTGGAACCTTTCATATCCGTCTACCCCGTCACCGCCCCCGCCAACACTTCCCCCTCCGCTGTCACCGACCCCCAAATTCCTTCCGCCTCCAATTTTCTGAAATCGAATTAAAAAAAAAAAAAAAAGGAAATCGAAAGTCATTTTGGAACAACGTTATATTATTAACTGTTGTTCCTCCGGTAGCCGCAGACAATCGGACCCCACTACGACAGAGACAGAAAAAAAAAAGCACGTTTTTTAAAAATTCTGTGGTTGTTTTTTTAAATTTCTGTGGTTGGGTTAAACATCGACTCACTTGCAGAACTCGGACTTGGATTGGAGGCCCGCTCGCCTGCGATTTCCCACGCGTGCCCACTCCTTCCGTGGCCAACCTTCCTCATCGATTCGTTAAAGTTATATAAAACATATGAGATAGTGCATTATCATTCCGTTGTGTTCTTAAACCTGCCGTCCCTGCAGTCTGCCGCCCCTCCATAACCATTACACTCGACGTGGAAATTGCGTTTAAAAAATTTGCGTTTTAAAAAAAAAATTCGTGAACAGGCATCGTTAAACGAAAGGGCATCATTAATAGTCGCTTAATACGTGAACAGTGTATCGTTTTAACGGCAGCGATACAAGAGGAACGGAATGCAATCATCGAATCAGAATCCTTGAATTTCTAGTCTTTCAAACAGAACATTGTCAAGATCAACAGACTTGCCACTATAAATTTCAAGCAATTTTGTGGCATCGGGACTGGATTTCACGTACTTTTCGAGGAACTTTGGCTCACTTAAACAAATCGCAGCACTGAGATTTCAACACCCTGTAACGAGGCTTGATTTTACACTCCAAAACTGAAAGTCAGGAGCAGAGGTTTCGTCAAAAGAATTTTTGCCGGAATCCCCGCAGTATGAATAAAAAAGTCCAAATAATCGATTTGTAAGTTATATGAAACATAGCATCGTTTAAAAAAAAATACGATTTTTTTTTATTATATAAAATATATAATATATAATTCAAATTGATAATTATATATATATATATATATATATATATATATATATATATATTATAATTATATAATTTATTTATATATATATTATAATTTTCATATAATAATTATATATATATATATAATAATTATATAATTTAAAAAATTATTATTAATTAATTAATTAATTAATTCAAAAAAAATAAAAATTAATTAATTAATTAAATATTAATTAATTAATTTTAAAGAAAAAGAGGAAAATTTGGCAGAACAATATCAGTATGTCTTTATCAATGATGACGATTGATCAGATAAAGAGGCAAATATGGTTAAAACAAATGGAGACTAAGGACAAGGAGAACAAAATATTGCAGAAATTTAATGCGATCATGAACAATATGACAGAACTCTACAGTAAGCTAAATGATAAAATAGATAAGTTAAGTCCGACACAATCCCCAATATCTCCTAACAGGGAACAAAATCAACAAAAAAATTCTACAGATTCAGGGGACTCGGAAGAGCATCAGGAAAAAACTGATTTTCCACATCACCGTGAAGATACAGATGTTTATAAACAACAAAATGTTCCATCCCCAGAATTGAACGAAACATGTGAAGCGACAAACACATCCGAAGCCACTGATATAACGACAGAAGTTGTTGAGGCCTTCGGTGATGAAGCAGATATGGTTGTTAAGAATGAAGCATGTGATGATGAGGAGAAGTTACATCAGACAATAATTGTTGGTAACTTACCTCTAAATCTAAAAAGGAATCACAAAAAATCACCAGAACAACAAGGAATAGCTGGGAAACATGAAAAAGTATTCCAAGATCTACCCATAAAAGTGCCTTCCGATATGAAAATCAAACATCCAATAGAAGTCAAGACAGTATCCAACCCTGTCGATATCAGATATTTTCACTATCCAGATCAACAACAGACTGAACTCGAGACTATGCTCCATGACCTTTTTAAAATATGGGAAGCACGAGCTCGCCGCTCGCGGAAACCAGACATTCGTCAAACGTTGTCCATCGATTACATATGCTTTGAGGACAAAGCATCTTTAAGAGAGGGGCAATGTTATGAATATTTTATTAATTATTAGTTAGATATAGGTAAATTAGGTTTTATTAACTGAAAGGGCATGATCAAAGATCATGCCTCTTCGCCAAGGGACACCTTGAGGCTATTTAAAGCCTAGGCGATCCCTCATTGTAATCATCTCATCTTTCATCATTAATAATATATATTTATCAAGTTTTACCAGAGTTTTTACACTCCAGCGATGGACCATAGTACAGTGATCAGCTTGCGAAATCAAGAACTTGAATGTGCAGTTAGAAGCGGAACTGTGACAGGATAGAACTTCGAACATGCAATGGAAGGTTGATATATTATATATATCATAGCAGAATTGAATACAGAGTGACATTGTGTTGTGTCGAGGTCGGAAGGCAGGAACCGGTGTAAAGAATGTATGTTAAAAGACTCAAACAAAATTGTGAACAAAGCATTAAACTTAGCAATGGAACTGTAATAAAAGGAAAAACCTTAAAGCGCAACTTAATTATAATAATACATTGAAAATGCGACGGAACCCTGCGTGGAAGAGCAGAACCATGACTGAGAAAAACAGTGAAGGCGGTTTATGGTTTCCATCACACCGCCTATGCAGAGCAAGCAATATTTCCTGGTTGAGGAGTGATTCCATAGAGTGCTCGACACGCGTCCCTGTACGACTTCACAAAACCGCTTACCACTGCGCGCCATCGTGCATTACCGTTCAACCCAGGATGCCCAGTGATATTGATATATACCGTTGATCTGGGAAGATGCCATCGGACGGTGGCTGTGTTCGGAAGGTGCGCGAAGAATAACACAAGTACGGTGCACCATCGCGCGTTATTGCTTGTGCAAGTTGCCCAAGCGATATCTGTTGGATTAGATGTTGTGGCGCGATGGAACGTGAGCCCTTCGATCGGGTTGATTGTTAGAAATGGGCCCCAGTTTCAAATAATATTGATTAAGCCGTCGATTATACATGTGGGGCCGGATCCAAAGGTCTATTTTAAAAAGGCCATTTGATAAAAGCGCAGATTATTAATATTTAATTATCAAAGGGTGTGAATAATATTTATTTATCAAATTCTCGAATTTGATAAAGAAAATTCCAATAAAAGAAAGTAAAACCATCAGCGACACGTTAATATTACTTAACCTTGGCTATAGTATTATTTGGCAGAGAAAAAGATTACCTTTAGGACATTTCGTGCATGGAAGAACGAAGATTGGATTTTCAATTTGGATTGGTTCGAATTTTAATATGAATACCATTGGTAGTTGGATGGGTTTGACTCATGGTTTTACTAAAGGCAAAAACTATATAAGGAGAAGACGATTATTGTACAAACGGTGCGCATCGTAAGGGTCATGAATGAATAAATTTCTCTAAGGAATATCTGTATGGGCAAACTCTATTCTTAACTGATAAATCTAAAACAACGATGCACCCATGGATATAATGATCTAACAATGATGAATATCTGGTTTGAACGATTGACGAAATCATGAAGAACTGGTGTGAGTGTACTGAATGAATAAATATGGTGGCCTGCAAGGTAAGTCGTATTGAAATTGGTGGATCTAGTATGAAAATTGATGAAACGTGGTCCGCAGTGGTGCTGAGGGTCGAAGCTAGCCTTGATTGAGAGTAACTAGCTCCTTCAGTGGTAGGCTACAGTAGCGAGAGCAGTTGTAGCTCCTTCCGGGAAAATTTGGTAAATGAGAGAAGGTTGTATACAGGTGGAGTTCACGTGTCTTTGTTTGGTATGGTAACAACGCCCGACATAAAATTTTAAGAACTTTTCTTTATAATAAATATTGAAGATTGAGATAACAGTAGCGGTGGTTTTCTCCCGAATTGGGTTTCCACCTTAAATCCTGGTGTTCATATGTGTTGCTTATGTTTGATGGTTTGTTCTGTTATTTTTGTTCATGCTTACTCCTTATCTGATGAATAAATGATGCAATGATCCAAATAAAGACATAGTAAGATCTCTAGACATAAAAGTTGGATGCAGTAATGTAACATATGGTTTTAAGAGAAAGGAAAACTAAAAAATTGTCAGTCAGCTCTAAATACTGATTCACCCCCCCTCTCAGTATTTTTCCAACATT